>JAODAL010004437.1:0-100000 GCA_025379985.1 Phyllomedusa bahiana | reverse complement strand
TCACCTCTATAAGGTAAAGATGCTCTGCCATGACTTTTAAGGGTTAAATCTAATGACCATAAGCAACCACTGAAGCACCTTTATTAAGCATTCTCCATAGTAAAGGTGTTCTGCCATGACTTGTAAGGGTTAATCTGGTACTGCCCATGATATAGAAGGACCAGGATGACATTAAGCAACCATGGAAGCTTCTTCATAAATTATTCTCTATAGTAAATGTGTTCTACCATGACGGACGGACTCCATAGGGAAAGTGTTCTGCAGTGACTTGTGAGGGTTAATCTGGCACTGTCCATGATATAGAAGACATTTAGGAGTCTACACTCCCCCCTCCTTTTCGCATTGACCATGTAAAATATCATCAGCCCTATGTTAAAAATTCGGCTTCTCGACTGCATGGTGCACAGCCAAACCCGAGAAGAGCTCCAGAGGGTGAGAAGTCATTTGTAGGTCATCATACACAGAATGGAGAAGGCAGAAATCCAACCCTTTAACCCTTCCATTACTACCTCATATGCACTGAAGGGTTAAAAATAGAGCTTGATAATTGAATTGGCACAAATCTAAGGGATATTAGCCATTTCTGTATGTGCCAATGAAGGTGACATCCACAGCGAGTCGGTAGCTTTCATAGGAACAGCTTACAGTAACAGGCTAGCCGCGATATTTCTTTACCTTTTTTTAATTTCTAATTGTGCGAAAATGTATGTATTTTCTATAGCACCGACCTGAGGCACACTGTCACCCCCGATACAATTGCTAAAATTATGTCAAGTCTTGTGCATGGTGAAGAGCTGTAAGAAATCTAGAAGCATCTCTCTCCATTGCCATTTTCCCAGTACAAGGAAAAGGAGAGCTCTCAGCCCCGTATTTCTCGCATCTGATCTGCATTATGATTTAGGCTATTTCCGATGTGAAATGTCAGGAATATTCTTCCTTCTGCCTCCGAGATGTGGGCTTTTTTTCCCCCCTATAAAGCTAGAACAATTGCTGATACAGAAGATATGAAGGGAATAAGCCACCCCCTCTCTCGTCTCCTCTCTCTGTAGATGGAAGCAGCATTAGCAGCGAGGTATGCAAGCGTCTTTTATTTAGTATCAAGAACAATTTGTCTTTTGCTCGTGAAGATTTGGTAAATAAGAAGGCAGATAGATACCGCAGATGGTTGGAGGTGTCGGGTCGGATTAGGATACGCCTCAGTACAGTGCTAAGCTCATTCTGACGGAAAACCCTGATATTATTTTCACAGATCCACGCAGTTCACTTGAAAAAAAACCCTCCGAGCCATTTACATAAATTATGGGAGGCTCGCAGCTAGCGGGATGAGAGCGCTTTCAATACTGCTCATTTTCATAGAAGCAGACAGCAAAACCACAAGACCCCGGCCGGATTTATTATCAAATATTAAGTCATGGAGCTCCCCTTTAAATTTTCACCACACACACAGCATTGAGGCGCGGGGGACAGAGAATCAAAAGTCCTGGTTTACTACTCTGTGCATTCTGATAAAAGGAAGGCATTTATGTATAAGACTGTATATAACAAGCTCGCAAATCTATCTATCTACTATTTTTATCTATCTATCTATTTATCTATCCATATCTATCTATCTATCAAACTTCTATCTATCCCATATCATCTTTAAACTATCTATCCCATAAACTATCATCTATCTATCTATCTATCTATCTATCTAAACTATCTATCTAATCTATCTTTAAACTATCTAAACCCATATCTATCTATCCATCCCATATTTTATCTACTATCTATCTATCTATCTATCTATCTACTATCTATCTATCTATCTATCTATCTATCTACTTCTTTTATTTTTTCCCCTTACTCCTCCTGATATAAATAATATATATAAATATAAAATATATATATATATATATAAATATATAATTTTTTGGTTGGCCTTTTTGCCCCTTTAAAACCCCTTCACCTTTATATCCATCACCTACCTTTTTCTCTTTTTTTTATCCATCGCGCTCCCTCTCTATCTCTCCTGTTTGCTCTCTTTCTCCCTTAATATATGTTGTTGGGTGTGTTTGGGTGTTTTGTTTTTTGTATATATATAAAAATAATAAAAATAAAAATATATAAAATTTTATATATATATAAAATTTTTTTTGGAACCCACTATTATAATTTTTGCACCGATCCACACCTAAAAAGTCTCTATTTTTATGCATATTTTTATCCTTATAAAAAGCCAAAAATTTCATGAACAGTGTTTATGCTATTTTCCTCACCGACCCTAAAAAAAAAAAAATTTACGTACCCAGCGCTATTTCAGTTCGAAATCCCGAAAACCCAAATGAAGGGGGTTTTGGTTTCCCAAACCTTTTGAAATAAGTATATAAACCCCGAGAGCATAGTGTGGATGTTTAATTTTTTAAATTTTTTATTTTTTTATTTTCAGTTGTATAACCGGGTAAATTTTTACTTTTTTCCCAATGTGCCCAGGTCTGAACTTTGGGCCACTGGGGGTTCTTATAGAAAAAAACCGTAGCGGGAACAGGGGGGGCCCCCGTATTTGTTATATGCCCCCAAGATATGAGATAAACCTGAAAATGAACAGTCATAACGGGAAAATTGAGATAGATCTGAAAACACTTTGATAAAAATTTAGGTGTTAGAGTATATATTTGCTGCAGGAGTGAGATTTTCTTTCTGTCCCTGAATCCTGCACAAGTCTCAGAAGCAGTGCATTACTTAGTGATATCCATTTATTATAGCTCTTGCAAAACAGTGGGACACTAGGATTTACGTTTCCCCCCCTTTAGCTTTTTTAAAATTTGCGGGTTTTTTAAACCCAAAAAACCAAAAAAGGATTTAAAAAAAGGGAAAACGCTTTTAAAATCTCTCTCCCCCAAATTTTTTGGGATCCATTCCGGGGTTTTGGCTTAAAAAAACTGCATCTAAAAAGCTGAAGGGGGGAAATTCAGGCCACCTCGAAGTAACGAATTATTTTTTGTTTCCCAAACTAAATAAATGACCATTACCCTCAAAATTACAGTGAGGACATTGTTTTTTAAGGCCCGGATAAAATTACTTTTTTGGGGCAGAAAAAAATTAAAAATTCCTAAAAACCTTATTTCGGGATTTCTTCTCGGGTTCTTCCCGATATTAGAAAATAAAATTGAAAATTTATTGTAGCGGGCATCTTTAATCAAATCAAGGGAAACTGCCCTAAAAATAAAGTTACCCCTAGGGCCATAACTTACTTGTAGGTATCAAGTAATTGCATTTTTACATTTTATTTTATGGGGAAAAAAATTGCTATAAAAAAATCAAAGTAAAAAACAATAGTATTCCCATTTTTTTTAAAAGGGGATGGGGAATTTGGTTTTGATTTGTGGGGGTTTTTGGGACCCCTTAGCGGGTGGGGGTAAACGGGGGGTTGCAATGTCCCGGGCCTTGGCAATTCCATAAAATTGGCCACGGGGTTTTGTCGGGAATTCCCTAAACCCACCGGGGCCGGGGGTTTTTCCCAGTAACCCTCTCTGCTCCTGTATGGGGGGAAAGGGCAAAATGAAACAGAAATTTCACAACCCTTGCCTGACAGGGGTTTTTTAACCTTTTTTTAAATTTTTGGGGTTTGTAACAAAACCAAAAAAACCCTGTATTTTTGGAAAAACCGGGGCCTCCCAAACCCAAAACCCCCCCAAAAAAAGAAATCCTTTTAGGCCCAAGCTTCCCCCTTTTATAATTTTTGGGGTTACAAATCACACTTAAACTTTATTTTACAATGCAATGTAATTAAGAAGGTGATTTTATAACTGGAACCACAGGGCACAAACAACTCCATACATGCATCATTTTTCCCTTAAAACTGTTTTAAACATAAAATTTTGCCTTATTAGTATATTTTTTGAAAGCGAATAAAAATGAAAAACCAAATCCAACCAGTGAAAAGTTTCAGTGCTTAAAAAAACCAGAAAATAAAAATGTTAAATTTTTGGGAAGCCACTAAGGGAATAAAAAATAAAATGAAAGGGCAGAAAAGTAGCACAAATAAAACCCCCAAAATACAGAACCCAAAGGCTTTTTCCGGGTATGAAAATTAAGGGGTAGGTGGCAATAACCGTATGAAAAAGGGAAGAAGGGGAAAAACCTAAAAAGGGCTCCACTTTTCTACCCAAAACCAGTTCGTATAAAAGGGTTCCTGGGTGCAGACATCTACAGACTCCATGAGTGACCGAACATAATACACAGAAAATACATATAAGGGCAAAATTTGTCGCATAAAGGAAAAAATAAATTATAAGAGATGGATGATGCTATCCCTTCCTGCAGAGGGAGACACTTGGCAATTTGCAGAACAAATTCAGCAGCCAGGTGACATAGTTGTCAACATTTCATTCACTTTTTTGGGGCTAAAAAAAATGCAAAAAAAAATTCATAGCAAAGCTGAGTCCCAAGACATTAACAAAAAAAATGAATGATGGAAGTTTTTTAATCTGAAGTTCCAAAAAGAATTGTGAATGCAGCTCGGGAAACAAATCCCATGAAAAAATTGAAACAGAAAAGCTATCAGTCTGCGGGAAAATGGATAAAAACTTTATATATTACATTACAAAGGTTTGTATATTCTTACATAGTTTTAAATTTTTTCTGTGACTTTTAAATATTAAAGGGATAAATAGAGCCTAATTTATTTAGTGGTTTTTTAATCCCAAATATATCATGAGTGTGGGTGTGGGTCAAATAAATGTGTGTGTGTACGTATGTATTATATATGTGTGGGGTTTGGGGTTTTATGTATAGGGGCATTTATATGGGGTGTTTTGGTGTGAATGTAAAGCTTAAAAATTTTTTGTGGGGGTTGTGTATTTTATATCCAAGTATATGTGGTGTGTGTGTATGTATATGATATATATGGTGTTTTGGGTATGTATATGCATAAAATTTTATGTGTGTGTGTTTATGAAATTTTGCAAAATATATTTAGGGTGGGGTGTGTGTGTATGATATGCATATATATATGTGTGGGTGGTGTATGTATTTTGCATATATAAAAGTTTTGGGGGGGTGTGTATGTTTTTTCATATAAAATTTTTGTGTTTTGTAATGAAATTTTGTAATATATGTTGTTTTTTTGTATGGGGTAATATATGTTGTGTGTGTATAAAATTTTAAGGGTATTTTAATGAATAATGAAAGGGTTTTTAATCATTCTATATATTTTTAAAATAAAAAATTTCGAAAATATGAGGTTCATGTGTGTTATATATGTATGTGTTTGTAAAAATTATATGGGTTTTATGAAATTAAGCAGTCTATATATATTTTTTGTATTTATGTGAAATATATAAAGTGAAAGGGTTTTGTATTATTTGTATGTTGTGAAATATAAAATTTTATTATTTATATTTGTATTATATTATATTTTTTTTTTTTTTTTTTGGTTGGGGGGGGTATATATGTAGGGTATGTAGGTTTAAATAAAATAAAAAATATATATAAATATATATAAAATATACAGACAAAAGTAAAACCTTGTCAGTGATAACTAAAATCCGTAACTGTTGATCACTAATGTAGAGTATTTTTTCTGATTTGCCTTTTCTACATTGAAAATTACAGATCTCCTCATGGAACTAACGACATTCACAATTGCAACTGTAAACACTGAGATTCTTACATCATTTTGAGTCTATCTGATGCCGCCACTGGATAACCATAGCATTGCAGGTTGTATTCCTATCTATGAATTTTTAGCTTGTTTTTTTCTACAATTATGTTTTTTTATACATCCCAAGAAAATAAACTGATTAAAAGGGGAGTGGAGAAAATCTGAACCAAAAAAACCCTTTTCCCAAACCGCAGCCTTTTTTTCCCTTTTAATTTTCTTGGTGTTTTTCTTCCCTCCCAAATTTCAAAAGAAGCAGAAATTGTTTTCCCCTTATTCGGGAGAAAAGCCACATGACCCCTTGTTTTTTTGCGGGCCAGCTTGTGTTTTTTTAAAAAAGTCCCCGTTCAGGGGGCCCCATATCATATTTAAGGAAAAAAAAAAAAAAAAAACTTTTGTGGGATAGAACTTGAAAAAAGGGGAAAATATTTAGAGGGTTTTTTTTTTGTGGTTTTTTACTGTTTGATGAAAAATAAACTATGTTGACAAATTGCTTTGGGCTACCCGAGATCGATCGATAGTCGATAGTGGGCCGCAAATCGAAAAAGGTTTTTTCGATAGTGACACGGAATTAGGGCGCGTTTCCCAAATTTAAAGTCAAAGGGGAGGGGCCCCCAAACCCCTCATTTTTTCCCCCAAACAAGGCGGGAGAATCAAAATTTAAAACCCAAAAAAGTAAAAAAGGATACGTCCTACATCTTGGGCAACACCCCCTAGGTTTATAAAAGTACAGAAAAAAGTAAAACAAAACCATTTCCCAAATCCCTGCCCTTGTACCAAAAAGGCCGACCCTTAAACCCTGCATCACCCAAAATTTTAAAAAAGTGCCAGAAGGCGGGTATGTTTTAAAAACCATCATTTACTTTAACTGGGACATTGTTTATCCCTTCCGGAACGAAAGCATGGGGCCCCAAACCTGAAATAACCCCCACTTTTAAAAAAGGGGTGCCGAAAAAGGAAAAAGGTTTTTTTTCAACGCCCTTTTTAAAGTTTTCACTAAAATTTGGGACTATCCCTGTCCGGGGGGCCAAATGAACCCAAAAACCCCCCTGCATGACCCCACCATTTAAAAAGGGGCCGGGGAAAAAGGAGCTTTAAAACCCCCCATTTTAAGTTTTCATTTGGACATTGACTTTTACCGGGTCCTGGGCCACAGAAAGAGCCCCAAAACCGGCAAAACCCCCACTTTTTAAAAATCCCGGGAAAAAGGATTCTTTTCAACCCCCAAATTTTGAGTTAAACGGACTTTTGGACTATACCTTTTCCGGGGGCCAAACATGAGCCCCAAACCGAAGGGACCCCCACTTTTTAAAAAAGTCCCGGAAAAAGGATTTTTAAAACCACCATTTTAGTTTCACCTGGGGAACATTGACAAAACCGTCCTGGGCCACAGCTTTACCCCAAACCTGCAAGACCCCCACTTTTTAAAAAAAGTCCCCGGGAAAAAAGGAGCCCTTTCAACCACCATTTTTTAGTTGAACGGGACAGGGAACTAAAAAACCTTCCGGGCCACAGCAAAACCCCAAAACCCTTTGCATAAACCCCCACTTTTAAAAAAAAATTGAAAAAAAAGGGAAATCTTTAAACCCAAACCATTTTATTTTTAAACTGGACATTGACTAAAACCTGGCCTGGCCAAAAAGCTTTAGCCCCAAACCTGCATGCCCGCCCCAAACATTTAAAAATTGGCCAAAAAAAAGGGGGAAGTTTTTTCAACCCCCCCTTTTTAAAAGTTTTAAACGGGACATTGACTAACCTTTTCCCTGGGCCACAGCATGACCCAGGGCTGGATTTAACAGGGGGTTGCGGTGAAAGCCCAGGTTTGGCGTCCGTCATCAAAAAAAACACGCGGGTTTTAAATCCCTAAAGACGCAGAAAAGGGAAAAACTCCCCTTGTTTAACCCAAAGAGGGCGGAATCGGGAAGGGGTGATAACTCCCCTTCCTCTGTACCCCAGAAAATTTCCCTTTGGGTACCCGGTTTTGCCCCCCCCGTATGAGTTTGGCCAATTAGTTTCACTTTGGAAAAATACTGGGGGTTAAGGGCCCCCTGTTACACCCCGGGTCCCCTTTTATTTTTGGCATTCTTTTTTCCTCTTTTTACTCAACGTGCTGGGGGAAAATGGTCTCTGTACTTTGTTCTCTGTCGGGTGCCCCAAATACCCCCAGTTCTTAAATAACCAACATCTGGTAAAAGTTTTTCCCGTACCTCCCCTTGTAAAATTTCAAGGGGAAATTTTTTTAAAAAACAGCAAATTTTGTACATCCCAATTTTTTTAGTACTTTAATTTTTTAAAAAACCCACTTTTTTTAAATAGGATGGAATCCCCCATGTCTTTTTTCTTTTTTTTTCATTTATTAAATGGGGTTTGCCCCTCAAAAAAAGGGATTGATAGCTATTTTAAAGATCTTCCCAAAAAAAAAAGTCTTTTTGCAATATTTCCTTAACAGGGGGGCCCCTCCCAAATTCCTGTTTCTGACAGCACCACACCCCTTGACCCACTCTTGACAATTGTGCAGAACAAATTTTCTTTTATAAAACAACTTTTTTTTAGAATGGGGAACCTGAAAGTTTTGGGCTCCCATGTCCAAAAAAAATCCCCCAAAAATTCAAAGCATAAACCCTTTGAGCCACTTTGGGCCCAATTGTGAAGAACAAATGCCCCTTTTTAAAGAAAAAACTTTTTTTAAGAATAGGACCTGTAAAATGGGGCTGAAATGCCAAAGCAAAAGCCCCCAAAAATTAAAAAGCGCCCCCTTTGGCCCACTTGGGGTGTCAATTGGGGAAGGGAACAAAGGTCTGTTAGAAAAAACTTTTTTTTTATAATAGGTTTCTGTAGTATTGCTGCATTTCAAAGCTCATGACCCAAAAAATTTTTTAAAAATTTGACTTCTAAAGCCACTTTTAAAAAATTTTTTAAGGGAGAAATCCCAACTTAGAACCCCACATTTCTTTTCCCAAAAAGGACCTAATTATAGCGTATCCCCACAGAAACATGCCCCCAAAAAAAATTTTATAAAATGACTTCTCACCCACTTTTTAAAAATTGTGGGGGGAGAAATGCCACTTAGAAAGTCACATTTCGGGTTCCAAAGACCATGAAATTGCTGTATCCCCACGGGCAAAAAATGACCCAAAACCTTTAAAAAGGGCAAAAAACTTCTTAAATAAAGGGGATTTAAATTGGGAAAAAGGGTTTTTGTCATAAAACCCCTTGCTGTTTTTTAAAAAGTCTCCTCACAGAAAAACCCCCAAAAAAAACTTTTGGGGGAAAAAGAAAAATAAAAATTGCAGTAAGAAAGGGAATCTTTAAAAAAAAAGTTTTCAAGGGGGAAACCATTTCTTTTTTGAAAAGGAATTTTGAAGTAGACCGGCAACAAATGGGTACCCCCGGCAATTGGGGCCCCCAACATCATAAAGAGTCCATACCCCCGGGTTTTCATCTTGATGAAAGTCAAACGATCCAAAATTTACCCTGGGGAAAAAGCCGGATGTTTTCTGAAATTTGACCCCTCCAGCTGGGCTGAAGGTCCCTCGGGAATGACGCTGGCTGCCTGGGCAGGACAAAAACCTCAAATGGTGACAGGCCCAGCTCGGGCCATTCGTCCTTTTTTTGGATACCCAAAAATCTTTTGGGTCCGGAACACATGAAAAAACATCGGTTTTAAAAGGACGAAAGATAGTCGGGGGTGCACCATAAACTTAACCCTATCTCGTGTTTGGTTTTGTGTGCCCCCCTTTGGAAATGGGGTTTGGTGAGGGGGTAAACAAAGATTGCCAGGGGCCCACCCATTAGGCTTCTCCCAACCTTGCCTGCTGTTTCCGGGCAAAACGCCTACTTGGCACTCTACTGCGTCACCCCGCTGAGGGTTTTTTCCCCCACCGTGACATTTTGGGAAAAGTGAAGCAAAAACGCAAACAGATTTCCCCATTTGATCAATCAAACAATTTCTTCCTTTTCCCTTTCATTTTAATCTCTTTTTTGGGGGGTTTTGGGAAAGGAAAGTCCCTGAGTTTTTTTTTTTGAAACCGGGGATCCAGGAGGGTGGCCACCCAGAAAACCTGTTTTTCATTTTGATGGCCTTAATGCGGGGATCATTTTGGGGGAAAAGGGACACCCAAAGGGCATTTCATTGAGAGAGGGGAGCCTTTTGATTTCCCAACCCTCTGGGTCAAAAGGGGGCCACTAGCAAACGGGATCTTCCCCTCTTCCTCCCCCTCCCCTCAAATTCGCCCCAAACCCTTTTTTTTCCAAGGCGGGGGACGGCGGTAACTAATCGGTGCCCTAGGAATCCCTTTCCCCCCTCCCCCCCTCCCCCCGCGTTTTCCGGCACGGCTTCAACACAGCCCTGGCTTGCCAAAAGATGATGCACCCTGAGGGGCCGATCGCCCCCTTTGGGCACTACCCCTCTGGAACCCCGAACCACTGCCTAATGAAGCCCCGATAAAAATTTGAAACTGTGGGGCCTTGTGGTTTTTTAAAGGGAGAGAAAAAAAGGTTTCCGTGCCCCCCCAATCTTTTGGTCCGTCCCCCCTCCTCCGTCGCTGGGGGACCTTTGTTTAAGATGTGTCCAACAAATCTTTCCCCAGAACTAAGTCACCACAAGCCCTTTGCTGACAAGGAAATTGTCCGCACTAAATTTTTTTGGGTTTTTCTTTCTTCAAACTCCCCAAGGGAATGGGGGCAAGCTTTTTTTCACCTCCCTCCACCCACAACACCCCAACCCAAACCTTTAGCTGTTTTTGGGCCCAAAATGTTGTACTTGGGTACTGGCCGAAAATGGAAAGGGGGCTTTTCCCCCACAAACCCCCCCCTGGAGGGGGGGGGGGAGGGGGGGAAACCCAGGTGTTGCCCCGGACCGGTTCCAACCCCCAATTTTTTAGCCCCCGGGGTTTTGGACGGGGGAAGGGGGGCCCGGGGGGGAAGCTGACGGGGGGGCATTGAAAGGGGGGGGGGGGGGGCAAGCCAAAAATGCTTTTTTTGCAGGGGCCGGAAACCCGGGGGAAGGTGCAAACCCCTCAGCCCCTCGAGCCTTTTTTCAGCAGGCAGCCAAACCCCGGGGAAACCCTTTTTAAAGAAATTTCTGGACAAAAAGGGTTAAATGACATGGGGCCGGGGAAAGGGATGTGCCCCCAGCCTACCGATCTTGGGGGCAAGAAATTTTTGGGGCCCTTTAAACCCCCTCACACCCACCCCCGGCAAAAGGGGGTTCTTTTCACCCAGCCAACGTGGGGTCCCGTTGCTTAGACCGCCACAGCTCCTGACCTGTGGGTTTTGGAGGGTCCCCCAAGGCAGTTTTAATTTCAACAGGGGCCGGGTTTTTCTCTGGGCACGGGATCCCCCCAGAGGCCCTTGGGGGAAAAAGCCCTGCACCTTTCCCTCATTTTTTAAAGGGAGCGTTTGCGCCGAGCCTGAAAGCCACCGTCCCCCCCCAATACACCCAAACCCGGCTCCCCCAAATAGCTGTCACTGGATATAGCCCCTTGGGGCCCTTTGTTTTACTAGTCCATGGTCGGGGGTGAAAAGGGACTTTTTCCGGACACAGATGCAGAAAAACGCCCCTTAAAATTTTTTAGAAAAACACGTGGCGGCCCCAAGGGCAGGTACGGCTTTTTTTGGCAAAGAAATTCTGCTGGGCATCGGGAAATTGGGGGTCAGGCCGAGGGCCAAAAGTGGGGGAAAAACCCATCTGTGTCCCCAAAAGGGAAAAGGCAAAATTTCCAAAGGGCCAAAAGCCGGGAAAATGCCCGACTTTTAGGTTTTTTGGGGTTTTGGGGAGGGTTTTGGGGGTTTAAAGTGTTTTTTTCTTCTGTTCCCAAACCTGGAAGACAAGAAGGCTGGCTGCAGACTGGCCCTGAGGGGCGTAAAAGGGCCCGTAAAACCCGGGGCGGAAGGAGAAGGGGTGGGTTTTGGGCCCTCTGGGGGCTGGTGGGTACTGGGGGGGAACGGTGGGGGCTGAAGCGGAGGCTGTTTCCCTAAACATGACTCTGAGAGACATGGGAAACCCGGAGGAACGTTTGGTTTGGGGGGCGAGGAGGAGGAGGCGGGGGACAGAGGGTGTGCCCATTTGGTTGGGGCCCCGCGTCGGTCGGCCTTTTTGGGCCAAGTGTTTCCCTCCTTTTTCAACTCATGCATTCGCTGCATGTAAACTAGAAAAAATTTTGGTGGTGGTTAACCATTTAAAGGGTTCTTCCCCTCTACATATGCTTTTAAACCGGAAAAAACCCGGCATATGACATCGCTGGGTAAATTTCAGGGGCCCTTTGCTCAAAAAAGGCCCAGGCCTTGAGGTCCTGCCCTTTTTTGGAAACCGGCCCAAAAAAGCGAGGAGCCGGGTTTTTGCTGACCCGGGGGCCCTGGGGGGAAAAATCATACACGGCCCTTCTGCACCTGCCCTCCCCCCCTTTTTTGGTGGGGGACCCGTATTAACCAACCCCCCCCATCGTTTTTCCCCCCTCGCCACTAAATGAAGCGCTCGCAACAAATTCTGGGGAAAAGACCGGGGAAGGATCCGCAATTCCGTCACCCAACATCATAAACAACACAGGGGGATTTTGGTCGTCCGACTTTCTGCACCCCCAAAAGCTGCGGGCTACAAGCAAGGGCACTGAAAGGGCCCTTTTCCCCCGCCCGCGCCCGGGATTTTTGGCCGATTAAAACCCCGGTTTCCCTTTAAACCCCCCTTTTTGGGGGGCATCATAACTGGGCGTCAAGAAAGACTAAATCATCCCGGGGATTTTTTAAACAGGGCCTTCGGGACCCCAACCGCATTTTATAATCAAAGGGGGTTTTTCCCAGACAATGGAATTATCCACAGTGGGGGGGTAAAAACGATTTTTGGACATTTGGTTTGGCTTAAATTTTGGGCCCGGAGGCCTGATGTTTGCTGATGCCCGACTTTTGGGTGTGCCGTGGACTGGGGGGGGAACGGGGAGGAAAGACTGCTAGATCCCCGGGTTGCTTTAACCCACTGAAGGACAGTTTGGCGACAAATGTTCTTTTACTTAGATTAAACCAGGGCCCTAAACCCCAGCGAGGGACAGGCCTAAAGGGCCCCTGCAACTGAACATCCCGGGCTTTCCCGTTTTTTCGCCAGAAACGGAAAGGGAGCCCCTTTCCCTCCCCTGTCCCTTTTACCTCCAGGTGCTACCCCCCCTCTTTGCTCCCCTCCCACCTGCATTTGTTGTCCTTTGGTCCGAAATATAAAAATTTGAAAAAGGGTTTAGGAATATTTTTTAAAATTTCTCTTAAAAAAAGACGGAAAAATCACAGCTTTTCCCTAAAACCCCCTCTAATCAAAACAAAATTCCCTGTTTTCCCAAATTTTAAAACCTGAAAAGGGGGTCTATCAACAAATCGGGACTGGGCCCAAAATTTCCCAAAAAACAAAAAACGTACCCTTTTATTTTTTTGGTAAAATTTAAATGGTATTTTTTTTGCCCCTTTTTTCAATTCACCTGTGGTGAAAAATAGAATTGCTGTTTTAAGTTTTACGTAGATGCTGGGTCAATAAAACATACGGGTGCCCCAAAATTCAAAAAAAACTAACTGTTTGTTTTTTGATAAAAAAAAACTGTTTTTTTTTGCCCCTTTTCAATTCACCTTTTGGGAAATAAAGAATTGCGGGTTTTAAAAATTTCCCGTAGAATGCCCGCCCAATGAAAAAGTATGGGTGCGAAAAATAAAAAAAACCCACGAAACTTTTTTATTTTTTTGTTTTAATAAAGGGTTTTTTTTGCACCCTTTCAATTCACCTTGGGAATAAAAAATTTTGCTTTTTAAAAAATTGTTTTAAAGAAAGGTTCTCCTTCAATGGGGGGTATTTGGGTGCGAAAAAGTAAAAAAACACGTAACTGTTATTTTTTTTTGATTTTAAAAAAACTGTATTTTTTGCCCCTTTTCAATTCCCCCTTTGGGGTAATATAGAATTGCTTTTTTTAAAAAAATTTACGTAAAAGCTGCTTCAATGAACAGTACTGGGTGGCAAAAGTCAAAAAACCCGAAACTGTTATTTTTGTTTATAAAAAACCGAAAATTTTTTTTGCACCAAAAAATTTCACCTGGGGTGAATATAAAATTTGGCTTTTTAAATTTTTCCCGTGGGATCTGCTTAAAATGAACAGTCCCCTGGTTGCGCAAAAGTCAAAAAACCCCCGTAACTTTTTATGTTTTTGATAAAATAAACGAAATTTTTTTTAAACCTTTTTCAAAAAAATTCACCTGGGTGAATATAGAATTGCTGTTTTAAAAAGGTTTTAACGTAAAAGCGCTAAATTTGAACATTACGGGGTTTCGCAAAAGCCCAAAAAACACGTAACTGGGGATTTTTTTCCGTACGATCCCAAACGGTTTTTTTGGGGCAAACAATAAAACCTGTGCGAGTGCTGACTCCCAAAGATTGCTGGATTTTAATTTAATTTGCAAGGTTGAAAAAAAAACAGCCCCCAGGGAAATTTGGGTAAAATTGAACACCAAATCTGAAATTTAATACTGATAATAAAAGTGGAGTTTTGCAGCTAACAAAGAGACCTTTTTATTTTTAAAATTATTTTTTATCCAATATAAGTTCAGACGCCCAATATTTCCCGGAAAAAACTTCAATAACAAACTGTTAATTTAAAAAAAGATATTCCACTACAATATCTACACTAAAATTTTTTGGGGAACTTTATCCAATTTCTTTATAGATAAAGTCTTTTTCCCCGTGTTCGCCCATGGGGGGGCCCCCCCCCCCCCCCGCTCCCCGTCCGCCGTGACTTTACAGCGGGAAAAAATGGGTGCTTAAAAAATTTTCCCAAACTAACTACATAAAATGGTTTTAAAAACTCTTTAAACCCAACTAAATTGGAAAAAATTCACAGCTAATAGGGAAGGTTTATTTTTTTCCCCTGTGCCCGGGAAAAAACTAATTTCCTGCGCTTTTGTGGCCCCCAGGGAGGGGCGCACGGGCCTTTTTTTCCCTAAAGAGGGCAGCTGAAGACACTTTAGGCTGAAAAAAGAAAAAAGCTGGGTTTTATTTTAAAACGAGGGTCATGTGATTTTTTCCCGCCAATCGCAACCATACACATCCCCCGTCATGACGGTTTGCACCACATCTCACCCTGCTTTTATTCCCATAATAAGATTTTCTTTGGGCCGGGCCAAAAATTTCAGGAAGCGCCGAAAAAAAGGGGGCAAACTTAAATTAAAAATTTGCTCAAAATTTTAACCTTAATTTTTCGAATGATCTGGAAATTTCGATCACCATAAAAAACCTTTCCGTTTTTAACTTTGTCGATAAAAATCGCTCAACACTAAAAAATGACAACTTTAAAAATGTGGTGCGGGGGGATAAAACCCAATTGAAAAAATTTTTTTTTGTTATGTTTTATGGCTTTTAAGATTTTTTAATCTTTTTATCTTGTAAGTTTGGGTTTTTATTCCCCATTTTCCCCC
Source organism: Phyllomedusa bahiana (assembly GCA_025379985.1). Classification (NCBI taxonomy): domain Eukaryota; kingdom Metazoa; phylum Chordata; class Amphibia; order Anura; family Hylidae; genus Phyllomedusa; species Phyllomedusa bahiana. The sequence goes on along the minus strand of JAODAL010004437.1, from coordinate 84,924 downwards.
GTGACCCTTTTTTTTTTTCCCCCTAAGGATTTTGTCAAAAAGCTAAGTGTGGGCAGAAGGAAAACATTTTTTGTTTGGGTTTCATTCTGGGATCCGTGCAACTTCTTGATCATACTTTTTTTTTGGGGAAAAGGGAAACCCCAACAGTAAAATTAAAAAATTTTGGCGTGTTTTTTTTTTTTCCCAAAATAAAGGGAAAAAATAATGTTATTTTAAAAGGGGTTTCACTTTAAAGGGCACAGTGATACCAATTATTGTTACTTTATTATTTGTAAAACAGGAAAAGGGGAGGTGTTTTTCCCGCATTTTTTTTTTTTAAAATTTTTAAAAAATTTTTTCAGCCCCTTTTTTTTCCCAAATTTTTAATTTTAAATCCACCTAGGGTACTTGAACACTAAAATATAAACCCACTAATATATTTTCAAAGGGGGGCCCTAGGGGAGTATTGGGATAAAGCTGTTAGGGGGTCTAAATTTAGGGTTTGGAAAAAAAAAGCAGTGCAAGATAGGAACTAGAAATGGGTGGGGGGGGACCAGAATTTCTTAAACGGGAAAGGGTCCCCAAGATTTCTGATTTTTAGCCCCGATAAATTTCAAAAGGGGTTTAATTACGGGCTCCCACTATTCCAGAGTATAATAGGAACGGTAATAGACTTTCAGGGCCCCTGGCCTTAAAAGGGCCTTGGGGTGCTGTGGGCCCAAATGGGTTGGGACCCTGGGAAAACGGAACAGAAGGGGCCCAAACCCCCTCTTTTTTGGGTAAATTTTCTAAAAAAGCCCCAAGGGTTTCATTGACCCCCGGCAAACTAATTAGTTAAAGGGGTTTTCTCGCACAAGGAAATTGGGTTTTTTAGTTAAAGATCCCTTTTAAAACAAGTCACTTTTGGGAATATGTGTTAACAATGTCCCACCCATTCCTTGATAAACCCCTCCCTTTAAAGGGCTGCATCAGCACCTTTTGGGTCGCTTTAACCACAGACCGGTTTTTATCTCTCTGAAAAGGTTTTTTCCAAACACTGGTTGCTATAGCTACAGACCTGGTTTCCTCAGAACTTTGGTTTACTGCAGATCTTAATAGCCCTTTAAAAAACCCGTAAACCCCCCCCCGAATTTAAAAAAAAAAACCCAAAAAAACAGGACTTATGTAAGATGATTAAATGTAGTTAGACAACCCCTTTATCCTGTTGGGATCGATGTTATATGGAAATTTCCCTTGGGGAAAAAAAGGGAAGTGCTGGCTACAAAATAATAGTTTTTGGGCCCCCCCTCGTGTAAAGGTGGGAGGCTCAGGCCCCGTGAACCTTTCCCTTTTTTTTTTCCTTACAACATTGGGTTTTTACCCGGGTTTCATCAGATTTTTGGAAAAGGGGGTTTAAAATTTCTTTTCCCGGGCTCGTCCTAAAATTTTTTATTACAATTGTATTCACAATTGTACAGGATGTTACTGGAAACTGCTAACAAACTAGTATAAGGGTGAGTTTTTAAAAAAGGCAATGGGTTTCTGTTATTCTTACAACCTGAGATAATACAGTGCCTGTAACTAACCCCCAAAAAGGGAAAAAAAGAATTTGGGTTTCCGGGTCACGCAGTATCCCGGGGCTGCATAAAAAATTTAAAATCCCCCAAAATTGGGGGCAAAAGGAAAAAGGGATCGGTCCAAAAATGCAGAAGAAAAAATTTCCCCAACAAGGGAGTTAAAAAGAAAAATGGTTAAACTTCCAGCAAAAACCAAATTTAAAATAAGAGTGTTAGCGTTTCAAGCCAACAATAAGATGGGGGCCTTCCACCTTCTGACAAGAAACTTAACCAGCAGTATAAGCAGCAATAATTAAAGGTGTAAATAATGGTTCCATATATCAAAGACACCATATAGCAGTGGCCATGTATCTGAAAGCACCAACTTGTTATTCCCTACAAAAAGGTAAAATGTTCTTGCACCTCAGTGGGTTCCCACAACCTCTGGGCCCAACATCAGTTGCTCTGGCTGCTATGGCTATAGTTATGTCAGGATTATGAACATTTTACTTGTAAAACATATGTATTAGTGAATTGCATGCAATTATTAGCGTTATAGTAGCGCCTCTCTACAGTACAGTGCGGTACTACATGCCTTGCACTGTTCTTTCATGTGCCAGGATGAGCGGCCCCTTTGGGCACCAGGTGAGGGCTCCATTTTCTTTTTTTCAGCTAAATTGTGTATAAAGTACGTGACCCAGAGAAGCTCCTTTCCTCGTCATAGAAAGTGATTTCAAGCTTCTGGCAGCTCTTTCTGATGTTACACACTGACAGCAAAATAGGTAACAATGTTTTGAACTTTTTATTTTCAGTCTCCATATCTCACCATCCACTACAGCTTTGAATGTGGGACCATCATCATTTTATAGACAATCATCTTGGCTATCTGATACATAGCTTTGACAACTATGCATATTCTTGTAATATAACTGCATTGTTATTGTTCTGCTCCTAAATATACATTTGTTTTTTAGTGCTCTGTAAATCCACCTTTGACTTTCAGCTCTGCCTGAATCCTTCTGGGCCTTCAATCAGATTCAAGCATGTCTCAACCGAAATCTGATCCCAGGTCTCTTCTACATGTTCCCAATGTTGGTGTATAATGGTCAACTAACTTGGGTACGAATACAACAATTTCTTCAACTCTACAGTGGGGGCCAATCCAGCAATTCTACTTCATTGTCATTGAACCATTTCTTCGACAGTCCTAACGTATGTTTTGGGTCGTTGTCCTGCTGGAACACATTTTATTACCCACAGTACTCGAATGTATAAAATAACTTATCTTGTAGGATATTCACATATACTTGTAGCTCAGCAATGAGATCAATATCAATACTGGTCAAGTATCCAACGTCTTTGGCTGTGAAACAACCCCATATCATCAGGCTTCCTCCACCGAACTGGACAGTTCCTTCAATTTCTTGATCTGTTAGCCTTTTTTTTCCCTTGCTTCTTCCAGACCCTTTTGTACTCGTCAGAGCTCGGTCTATTGACTTTCAGCTCATCGCTCCAAATCACCTGTTTTCAATCTTTCACTTTTGTACTTTCTTGCAAACTCGAGCCGACACTTCTTATGACGAGACTGAAGTTGAGGCTTCTTCACCTTTTTTGGAGCCACCATTCCAGACCTGTGTAATGTATGTCATATGGTGCTTGTATGTAAGTCTGTGATCTATTACAAAGCATACGAGTCACCTTCACTGCCATGTTTGTCACTCCAGAACTCATAGACCTTATGATGAGCCGACTTGTTGACTCTGATATTTTGCCTGGACGTCAGCTCTTGGCTTTGGAATGGATGGATGGACTTCATTTCCTATTATTCCAGCTGTCATGGCGTCACATGATGCAGTTGGGCAATTTTCTTGGCTGAGAGATCCTATCGATGAGCTGGATGATGTAGTTTCCCTTTTCTGGGAAAATCTTCATGGCTGTTCCATGATTCGAACCAGTGACCTTTTGCTTGGGAATCAACCAAATAACACACTGAGTAATTATGGTAATGAGAGAACAGGTTGTAATTTGTAGTAACAAGAAGAAAAAGATTGTCTCACCACCAGGAGCAAAACAGTAACAATGCAGTTACATGACAATGTCAAGGTCATAAAGCGACAATGGATCTCCTGTTCCCACTCCGGTACTCCAAATCAGTGTCTAAGTGCACGGGTCGGCCAATGAAAGAAAGAGTCAGACGCGTTGTTCTGGTCCAATCTTATCCCATGGCACGATCGCAACTTATTCCAGCGAGGCACACATAGTTATATGGGATGCAGTGGGTGGGGAAGCCTGGCGCAGTGGGACAGTCCATAGGGATGGGTTGAGCACAAAGTTCCTATTGGTTCAAAGTAGTTGCCAGGCAGATGAATTTCTGGTTGTATCAGTCAGTGCTTCTTGGGACATGTAGTCGAAACTCAGTCCGCTTGTTTGCAGGAAATAACATGGAATCGCGGTCAATCTTGAATGCTCAAAGTTCTGCACAATCATCGTCCTCAAATTGGATATCTGTTATGATCTAAAAGAGGAAAGCTTGGTATTTTCTTATAAACAAACTTTAGCTTATTGAAACACACATGTACACATATTAGCATTAACCCTCACATCCCCCCCTAAAAATGCCAAGCTTTCCCTATACTCAAATTTACATATATTTAGCCTGTGGAACTGCTCACATCGTGGGGGATGGGGTTGGGGATTTCTTCTGAGGATTCGCAGTAGAGCCATTCTATCAAGCAACTCCCTGTCCTTCGCTCTCACTAAACCTACCTTTTCCGATGTGAGGTTCTCCGTTCTAACCTAAATAATTGATTCAATCTGTGTTTGGCAATTTTCCTTTACTTGATATGGGGGAATAATCTCTATCTTTTCATGCATCAGAGGTTCCTGTTCTTGCATTAGAAACATACCACCGTTCCTCCAGAGGCTATTTTGGCTAGGTAGATTTTTATAAAGGGGGACACAACAGCAAAGAACAAACAGCAAAACCACCGGAATAACCAGTAGAATTGGTACCAATTGTTGTAACCATTGCTTTCCACCCTCCAGTCCAATACCGTCAACCAATTAGCCCAGGAAGTATCCACTCCTGATTCTCCTTAAGTTCTTTCGATAAATTCCTGATTTTACCCAGGGCAACGTAATCTTCCCATCACCCCTGTGTTGTCTGGGATGTAAATACAGCATTCCTCTCACTACCATACCACAAACTCCACCTTATCTCGGCCTAAAACCAATGTCCTATTGCCAATCGTTCTGCAAGGGTCATTCTGTATTGGGGCCTAGGCATCCTCGTAGACACCTGGAATCCATCACTGCTGTAATTGACAAACCGTCTGTTTGGTTATAAATAAATATAATAAATCCAATCTACATTTTTGTTGATTAGGACCTGTGGAATAATAGAGGCAAACTCTGCTGCTAACTGGTTCTTGGGCTTTAAACTGGTCTGGACCCCCCCTAGGCCCCCTATGGCATCATGTAGACATTGGAGTCCCCATCGAGCAAAGTTTGGATTTTCTCCTTTTCCTTCGGGGAAGGGTCCTATGGGGAGCCGATCCTACATGGACGGCTCTAAAAGGCGCATGAACAACTTAACCAGCACGTACATTGCCTTTCCACCGGGGGTGGTAAACTGGCTACCTTATCTGCCATCTCCACACAACCAGAAAGACACTAGCAAGATACCTGTTGATTTGAAGAGTTCAACCCTGAGGTTAGATCTCCTGACAAAAGTCCTTCTGAGAAGATTCCCAAGAGAGGTCTTTGGACTGATATCATTAGGGGAAAAGCAAGTGTAAGTGCCGGGTAACATCACCCTCTCCTGGAAGGGCGAACCTGGGTTTGAACTTAAAGGGTTTAATATCTTCACAGTCCATCTTATTTTGTTCCTGTATTAGTTTGAAAACACAGTATGCTTAGTTTCATCCACTATGTGGTATGGGTGGGTTTCCATGTGTGGGTTGGCTACCAGCACCAGCTCAGAGACAGCCAACAGTCAAATTGTGGCCCTAATAGTGTATTTGACCCATTCTATTCACAGATTCTTTCTGGGGATGTCTGTGTCTCGATGGAGAAGAATCTTCCCATCGTATATTAGGGATACGGGACTACATCTGCAACAGTCTTGTTTAAGATCTGCCTTCCTGCATGGGGCAGTGGGTCGCTGTGGTTGGTTATCCCTTTAACATCTTTAAAGTTCTATACAGGCCTAATGGGAGTTTAGAGATCCGTCATAGGCACCCAGCACATACTTTCCCAGTCTCCCTTACACGGTCTCGATATTCAAAAAGAGAGGGTAACATTTCTTAGGGAAACAACCATTGCCCCATCGTTGTATTGGGTCCCCTGACAGTTAACCGGACTAAACAAGGGGACTCCCATTTTTGTCCTTTCGGTCCTCTCCTTCTTTGGGGCTTATATCCCCAATCCACACCCGTTTTCCATCCCACATCGGACAGTAGTAGCAAATTACATTCCCAGGACGGTCACACACAAATAGAGCTGTCCCCATTGGGAGCTTCTCTGTTAAACTGAGACCCACCCTTACAAACCGGATCCCGAAGCAAAATATCACAGTATCAAAGGAGAAAGTCTGAACCGTTTGGCTTAGGTCCACCCAAATATATGGTGCCCCCTCTTACTCCCTCCCAGAATCCCAACAAAACATGCAAGGATATACAAAGAGCATCATCTGTGGTGTGGTCCCTTTTGCAGTGAGAGGCGTTGGAAAATTTTCCCCCCCCCGCAAGTTGCTTTCCTTCTAGTTTGACCGCAGTCGGGTGATCCATAACCACTGTGAATGGACCTTCAAATCCTGGGTTCTATTGCAAATTTCTTCTGATTTCCTTTTCACATTACACTCGATCTCCTGTTTGAAGTCGTGTACAATTTCACATTTAGATTCTGGAAGAGCAGCAGAAACTGCTGCATGCAATTAGTCAACTCTTTGACAATTCAATCACAAATTGAACAGTTTTATCAGTACTCTCACTCAACCTCCGCCTCCCTAATTTCCAAAAACTGGTGGAGGGTTTACCAAACAGAATTTCAAATGGGTCAGGCCATGTTATCCCTGTGATGTGTTCTGATATGGTACAGACAATTGGGAAAAGTTCTGTCCAAGGTAATGGGGAATCACTGGTCATTTTCCAAGAGTTTGTTCTTCAGCGTACAATTCATTCTCTCTACCTTCGCAGAGCTTTTGGGGATGGACGGCTTGTGGATGGCCCAAATCTCCCCTAACCAAGTTTTCCATAATTCCTCGGAAAACCGAGGAAGAGAATTCAGGACCCTGGTCTGACTCGATCACCTTGAGGGATTCCAAATCGACAAGCTATTTCAGAATCAACTCTTTGCGTTACTTTGGAGTCAATGTTGTCACTTGGGTATGCTTCTGGCCCATCCTGAAAACATGGTCCACTGCCACTAAACAATCTTCGTATTTTCCACCTTTTGGCATCTGGAATGTGGGTCCACTTGGTCCATTGGGAAGGGATATTCTGGCTTCGCCAATTGCTGCATGGTAACTTGAGCGTAGGGGATGGGTTGGCATGGTGGCACAGACTGAAACAGGCTTGATTGTGAGGCTGTCAATCATGGAGCTGATACCTGGGGCATAGTACAGCATCTGCCATAGGCCCAATGCTTGGATCTTTCCTCTTTGAGCGCCCCATGGCCCATGCGCAAAAGCATGGTAACATTCGCCTAGGGAGGCAAACAAGTCCATTTTATTTCCGATAGGTTTTCCCTGCACAGTAGATCCTTCCCTTTTCCATTGTTGTTTCACCCTGGCAGGGGCCATGTGTTGTTCATCAACCAACCGTCCTCGTGGTGCCATTCCTGGTTTCCAGTCTCAGCACGGTGTGGTCAGTTCCCTGATCTTGAATAAACCTTTCTTCTGAGCTCTGTGATTGCATAATGGAGTAGCTACCTGATTCCAGCCACTTGGATTGACACGGCGCCTAGGTCCTCTTTCTTTGGCCTGCTTTGGTCTGCGTATTGTTTTCCCCTGGCTTCCCTGCTTTATCGCTTACCATGAGCCTGACTTCAGGACTGCTACCTTGGTTGCAGTTTTTTCAAGGGCTGACAGTAGGTGACTTGATTTGCACTGCATGCTTCACAGGGTTCCTGCTGCTGTGATGAATCCTCTGTTCTTCAAGATTAGTCCAAAATCGGTTGCAATCCGTAGGCATATCTGGAGACAGTCCCATATTTCGCAGTCTTGCCTTAGCCATTTTGCAGGCCTCTCCAGAGCTTGTTAGTTCTGCAACTTGACTGAGAAGTGCGGGGGCATTGCTTCTGCCAGAGGATCATCTCTGTGGTTATTGCAAATCCTGTATGAAAAGTCCCATCTTCATAGCATATCTTGAACCATCTGTCCACAGGTTGAGATCCGCTGGAATTTCTTCAGTCACCACTGAGCTGGTGATGTGATTGTCTTCTGCCAGTATTTCAAGGCAATCAATGGTCTATGATCTTTCCTTCTTTGTTCATCATCATCCTCATCCCCCCTGCGCCGTGGAAGAAGAGTGGCTGGGTTCAGAACAGTGCACCGCTTGAAAGACACATTGAGGGCAGCAGTAAAGAGCACTTTAAGCGTAGATGGTGCTGATGTGTCATAAGCTTCGGCAAGGTCCTGCTGTAGTGACTGCAACAAGGTCATGGGGGGCCTGAAATAATTACATCATGGTCCCAGACGATGTCTGCGGCTTATCATAAAAATCTGTGCGGCGTGTACAGCCATCAAGCAGTTGGGCTCTGTACGAGCAACTTGATCCAGACATGCTGAATAGTTCCCAAGGGGCATTGTATCCCAGCATGGTCTTGAGTGAGGACTCCAGAGGCGTGTCCACCTGACTCTGAAACAAATAGATTGAAAGGCTGGTTGTAGTCTTGTAAGGCCAAGGGCTGGAAGCATTTTGAGACAGCTGCCTGTAGACCTCAAAGCATGCTTCTGTTGTGCATAGATTTGCTGGTTGGGGGCGGCTATCGAAACTTGGGCCTCCGGTTTAAATGCAATCATAGAGCGTTTGCATATTTCATGATGCTTCTGGTATCCATTGTCTACAGTAGGGTGATCAGACCTAAAAAGACTGGAGTTGGTCTGAATTCTCTGTACTTGGAGGTTGGTATGGCAAGGACACGGTCTTCTGTCAGATGTCTAGTCCTTGGGCAATACAATGACCTAGGAGATAACCTTCGCTTGACACCACTTATTTTATCTTGAAACACCTTGCATGTTGAGTTTTGTGGAGAAGTTGGAGTAGGGAAATGGAATCAGCTTCCATGACCTCCGGGGTTCCTCCCAGGAGTAAGTCATCCAACATACTGAAGAAGCCGTAACATCCGGTGGGCTTCTACCATGTTGTAAGGAAACCCTCAAGCTTGCGTGACTTGATTAGGACGTTCTGGCTCCTGGGTTGTTCTGGTCCAGGTGAACTGGAATCCTTGAAGGTGAAAGGTCAAACAGGATTGGCTGTCTCATGAAGAGGGACCCTGAAGAAGCGCAATTAGGTAAGATCCACAACTGTGAAACAGGAAGCAGCAGGAGGCATACAGGGAACAACAAGTGTTCGGGTTGGGGACCCCACTGGAGTTCTAATATGGTGGCTGCATTAACTGCACGCAAAAATTTCACTAGCCTGTACCTTTGGGGCTCACCCTTCTTTCTCTTCTTCTTGACTGGAAATAGGGGCGTGTAACATGGTGATTTACAGGATATATAGGGACAGCCAGCGTTTAGTATAGTGTCTGGATCTGAAATCTTCAGGTCTTCTTCCCTGTCCAACTTCAAAGGGTATGGTGGTAAAACCGGGATTAAGCCCTCCTACCTGTGAGACACAAACTGACACACAGGTACTGGCAGAGTCCAACATCGGTCAGGACCTTGCAACCATAAGTCCTGTGGTAGCTGTTGTAGAATGGTAGGTGGAATCTGTTCATGGGTCCATTAGGGACTCATAACTGCAGGTAAGGCCTTAAGGGCACAGCGGTACGCTATCCCATCTTCATATGCCGGTCAAACAGGTCTAATTCATGCCTTCTGGAGTTATACTGTATTTGTGCCCTCATGTGCTGCAGAAGTCGCTCCAAGTAACTTCACAGGGCAGGTAGTCTGATACCAGGAAATGATCATCAAGTCATGGAAGGGACCAGCATTAATGCACGGTGAGAGGCGACTTATGAATCGCACCCCTCTACCCCAACTACAGCTAAGTATTTCCAGAGGAGATCTAGCCCCAGGGGGTAGGGCCTTGCTGAATCACAGAATGGTGGCCTCACCATGTGTCCACCAAAAATCTGTAGGCTTCCACGACAGGAATGTGACAACCCCACACGCTGGTTTTTCACCTACAGAAGAGACGTTGGGACTGGCTGGCCTAACCTTCATAGGGGGCCCTCCTGGTTAGTGGATCGACCATCCGATTGTACATTTCGATATCCCCCGGAGGAATTTGTGGATGTGGACCCTGCAATTGGCACGTTTTAAAATGCCCGGTCTGAATTTGCAGCGCCACCAAACTGGAGGTTCTCTGGACCCTTGGGGTTCCGTGGGGCCTCTGGACGGTGATGGGGCCTCTATGATAGGAGCATGGTGGTACAGGGGGCTCGTACACTCACATCTTCACCGGGCTACACCCCCTTTTTGTCAATTCTTGTTTATGAGTTCCTGCCTTTGTCAACCACTTTTTGAAAAGAAACCCTTTACTACAGATTGAGCCTCCTTGTACTCTGAGCCAGTGTCCGGACTGGGGGTCTGGGGCGCCACAGGGGAGTTGAGTCTGGGGGCCCACCTACTGTACATTAAAATAATTACCGGCCTTCTCAGACAGTAAATGCGCCCTTTTACCACATAATACAGTGTGCAAAACAGAACTGTATAAATTGACTGTAGTACAATGTAGTTTCACTTTTGTCATCTAACATATCAAGACACAGGGCTAAGTACTCCATCCATATCCCCCTCCACCCACATACAATATCCCCCTCCCCCCACATACAATATCCCCCTCCACCCACATACAATATCCCCCCCACCCAAAAACCAAACACCCCCTTTCCCCCCCACATACAATACCCCCCCCCCAACAAACAAAATCCCCCCCCCACCAACCCACATACAATATCCCCCCCCCACCCACATACCCAACCCCCCCCCACCCACATACAAAAACCCCCCCCAACCCAAAAACCAATATCCCCCTCCCCCCATATACAAAACCCCCTCCCCCAAAATACACTATCCCCCCTCCCCCCGCCCCCCTTTGGTCAAAAAAACCTCACCCCCCTTAAAAAAAAACACCAGCAAAAAAAGGGTAAAAGGTAAACTGCCCTATCCCCGCGCCAATATAACTTACAACAAATAGAGACCACATAGCGCAACCCCAAAGCTCGGTATAAACCAACAAAAACCACCAAATAATACCACATAGGGGTTTCCGACACCAGTTTTAATATAACCTACAACACCTCCATAAAAGAAAAACCTATAGAGGCAGACACCACTCGGGAAAATAACCTACAACACCCCCAATATAGAAAACCACAAGAGGTCAAAAACCAGCTCAGGTAAAACCGAAAAACACCGCCATATGAGACCCCCCATGGGGTCGGGACCCAGCTCGGGTATAACCTACAACACCCCCCAATAAGACCACATAGAGGTCAGACCCCACTCAGGTATAACCAAAAACCCCCGCCAAATAAGCCCACATAACTTCAGCCACCACCTCGGGGTATAACCTACAACACCACCATTTTAGAGACCACATAGAGGTCAGACCCCAAATCAGGTTAACCTACAACACTCCCCATATAAGACCACATAGATTCAGACACCAGCTTGGGTTAAAACCAAACCAACACCGCCAAAAATAAACCACATAGGGGTTTTCGCAGCAGCTCAGGAAATAACCTACAACACCCCAAAATAGAGACCAAAATAAAAGGTCAAAACACCGGGCTCAGGTCAAAATCACATTACAATATAAAAAAAAACCCCTTGATGTCAGGGACTCACCAAAAGACGTGATCGTTCTCTTCTCTCAATATTCGTTTTTTATTCCCTTTTCTTCCCCATCTGTTCCACACCGCCATAAATGACTTGCCCCGGGCCACAGCTCATCCCTGCAAAAATTTTAAAACAAAAAAATTTTCTTAGAACCCCAAAATTTTTCCCAGCATCTCTTTACCCATTTCCCACCTCTTCCCAAACTACCCAGGGTTGAAAGAACGGGTACAAGCCTAAACCCTTAATTTTTGGGAAAGGGGGGGAAGGGGCCACAGGTAACTAGATGGGCCCCCTATTTAGGTAGGTTAGACCCCCGCGGAAAGTTGCTGGGCCCACCCCAGGTATTTTTTGGGGGGTCCCCTACCAAAAAGGGGGGTTGGGTAAATAGCCCCCAGGTAAAAAAAGCGGGCCCCCTTTTTAAGCAATTTGGATAGGCTACAGTTAGGTTGGTGGACCCCATTTAAATTTAGGCTGTAGGTTGGGGTGTTGGGAGCCCCCCAATTTAAATTAGGCTGTAGGTGGGGGTTTCCCCCCATAAGGGAAGCTGTAGGTAGTTATGGTCCCCTTTAAATAGGCCCGCAAGCAGTTGGGACCCCCCCTTTAGGTAATATACAAGACCCGTTAAGGGGGTCCTTTAGGTAGTATAAGGCATTTTGGGGGCCCCCTTAGGTTTGTCTACAGGGAGTTAGGGGGGCCCCTTTAGGTAGGGGGGGGGGGGTGGGGAGGAATCCCGGGCCCCCCCCCCCTTTTTGCTACGTGTAGGTAGTCAGAGCCCCTTAAGGTTTAGGAGCCAGGGGGGCCCCCTTGTAGTCAAGCCCCCGTAGGTACCAGAACCCCCCTTGTTTTGCAGGGCCCCCCCGTAGGTAGCCAGAACCCCCCCTTGTAGTCAGGCCCCCTTTTAGGTATCAAAAGGGCCCCCTTAATTGCCAGAGCTCCCCCCGTAGGTACCAGGGCCCCCCCCCCTTTATCAGGGCCCCCCCATGTAGGTAGCCAGGGCCCCCATTTGGGAGGGGAGCCCCGGGCCCCCCATTTTTGGGACAAGAGCCCCCCCTGTATGGGGGCACCCGGGGGGGCCCCCCTGTAAAGGGAGCCAGGGCCCCCCCTTGTATCCAGGGCCCAAACCCCAGTAGCCAGGCCCCCCCCCCTGTATCCGGGCCCCCCCTTGAACCAAGCCCCCCCCAAATTTCAGTTTTCCCCCCCCCCGTAGCCAGAAGGGCCCCCCCCCAGTAGCCGAAACCCCCCCCTTTGGGGAGCCAGTCCCCCCCCCCTAGTAGCCAGTCCCCCCCCCTATAGCCAGTCTCCCCCCTTTTTTAGGGCCCGTTTTCCCCCCTAAATAAAACCCAACCCCCCTTAGCCAGTCCCCCCCAGTAGCCCGGGCCCCCCCTTAGCCAGGGGTCCCCCCAAAAGCACCAGGCCCCCCTTACCCGTGTCCCCCCATAGAAACCAGGCCCCCCTTTGCCAGTGTCCCCCCCCCTAGTAGCCAGGCCCCCCCCCTTTGCCAGTTTCCCCCCCCCAAATTAAACCAGGGGCCCCCCTTAACATCCAGGGGCCCCCCCTTAAAACCCAAACCCCCCCCTAAATACCAGAAGCCCCCCAAACCAATTTCCCCCCCCCCAAAATAGCCCAGGGCCCCCCCTTAGCCAGTGTCCCCCCCATAGTACCGGGCCCCCCCTTTTCCAGGGGTCCCCCCCATAGTACCAGGGCCCCCCCCTTTCCATTTTCCCCCCCCATAGTAAACCAAAAGCCCCCTTTAAAAACCCGTCCCCCCCATAGTAGCCAGGGGCCCCCCTTAACCAGTGTCCCCCCATAGTAGCCCGAGCCCCCCCTTTGGCCCTTTTTCCCCCCCATAAGGGAGCCGGGGCCCCCCCAAACCATTTTCCCCCCCCAAGTAGCCAGAGCCCCCCTTACCATTGGGCCCCCCATAATTTGCCAGGGGTCCCCCTTAGCCAGTGTCCCCCCCCATAGATTGGGGGCCCGGGGCCCCCCTTAAACCAGTGTCCCCCCCCCCTTTGGGAGCCAGAGCCCCCCTTAAACCAGTTGGGCCCCCCCATTGTAGCCAGAGCCCCCCCTTTGCCATTTTCCCCCCATAAATACCCCGAGCCCCCCTTACCAGTGTCCCCCCATAGTAGCCAGAGCCCCCCCTTAGGGCCCGGTCCCCTAAAAAAGCCAGGGCCCCCCCTTTCCCGTGCCCCCTCATAGTAGCCAACCCCCCTTAGGGCCCGTTTCCCCCCCCCAAAACCCGAGCCCCCCCTTACCCGTGTCCCCCCCCATAGTAGCCAGGGACCCCTTTTTAGCCAAATGTCCCCCTCAAGTACCAGACCCCCCTTCCGTGTCCCCCCCAATAAGAGCCCACCCCCCATAGCCCGTGTACCCCCCCATAGTACCCCCGGACCCTTACCTTGTCCCCCATTGTAGCCAGGGGCCCCCCCAACCCCCCCCCAAAAAAGTTTGCCGAAACCCTTTGGTAGGTTTTTTTTTTTTTTTTTTTTTTTTTTAAAAATAATCCCACCTTTGATGCCCAGAAATTTGGGCCCCGCCAAAAAAGGCCCGGGGACCCGGTACGGCCACCGCCCCGAAAGGCCAAAATAGGTATGTTTGGGGGGGATGGTGGAAGGTTAAGCTTACCCGGGGAGAAGGGGGGCCGGGTTTTGGGCCGGTGGGGTTTACAAAGCCCGGCCCCGGAAAAGGGGGGGGAAGCCCCAAAAAAAAACCGGTGGGTTTTCCATGGAAATTGGGGCCTATTAGTGAAAAAAAAAACGGAGGGGCCCGGGGAAAAGGACGGCAAATGGTTTCCGGGGGAAAGGTGGTGGGGGAAGTGGATTCCCGGGGGGGAAAAATTCCCCCGGGGGGAGGGGGGAAATCGGGGTGGAAAAAGGGCCCCAAAAGGAACACAATAAAACCCTAACCAAAAAGGGAGTTTTAACCAAGGGGGGGAAGGAAAATCCAATTAAAAAGTTTAAAAGGGGGGGAATGTTTTTTAAGGTTTTTTGTTGGGGGGTTGGGGGGTTTTAAGTTGAAATTAGGGGGGAAATTTAAATTTTGAATTTGGGGGGGAAAAAGAAAAAGGATTGGGGGGAAATTTTGGGGGGTTTGAAAAAAAATATTTGGGGGGATTGGGAGGGGGTTTTAAAAGAGTTTTGGGATAAAAGGGGGGAAAAATTTTAATTGGGGGGGTTTTATATTGGGGGGTTGTTTTGGGGGTTTTAAAAATTTGGGGGGGAAATTTGTGGGGGGTATGGGGGAAAGTTAAGGGGGTTTTATTGGGGGTTTGGGGGGGAATGGGAATATTGGGGAAGGGGGGGTTTTTGGGTAGGCATTTCGGTTTAAAGGGGTTTTGGGGGAGGAGGTTTTGGGGAAAGGGTAAGGGGGGGAGGGGGGGGGGTGGGTTGGGTTATTGGAAGAATTTTAAAAGGTTAATTTTTAAAAAGGGGGGGGGTGGGTTTGTTGGAAAAATTTTTAAAATTTTAAATTAATATGGGTGTTGATTTTGGATTGTTTTATTTAAAAATTTAATTGTTTGTTTAAATGGTTTTAAGGTGAAAAGGGGGTGAAGTTAAAGTTTAGGGTTCAATTTTCAGGTGACCCTGCCCGGGGGCGCAAGGGCATTCCAGATGGGGATCGAAGGATCTCTACATTAAAAACTGATTCCTCTTTTATAAACAGGGCCTACGGGGTGTATTAGTAAAATTCACATGGCAAATCCCCCCCTCCCCCAACCACTGGGGGACCCAATTTCCCAAGGGTTCCCCTTTTTTTTATAAAACGGGGAAAATTCATCTGGACGGGGGTGCCCCCCCCTTCCCAATTAAACTTCCGCCAACCCCAATCCTCCACGTTGGTTTTAAAGGGTGTTTGCTGGACTCACTATTGTTTCCCACTTTTTGGGTAGGGTGTCTCCATGACCCCAGTGAACAAAAAATTGGTTTTACTTTTGGGGGGGTATTGAACACTTTTGGAACTCGGGGGTTTCCCCAATTTTCCCCTTTGTCATATCTGTTTTCTTTTTGGGGGACGGGTATACTTAGCCCCGCCTCCAAAGCTACGGGTTTAGAAAACCCTTTGTTTGGGGGACACATCCACTGTCGGGGTGCCCCCTTCCCGAAATTAAAGGGGGCACACGGCTGGCAGCCCTGAACCCCTGAGTGGATATCCAGTCCCCTCACCCGATTTGGTGGTTTCTCGGGCGGCCTTGGGTCCTTTCCACCCGGGGGTGATTGGGCCTGGAAGGACGTCTCAATCTCTTCTGACCCAAAGGGACAAAACTGGGGCCGGGGTGGGGGCTTTTTGTGCTCCTGGTGTGGTGCCACAGGTTTGGGGCCGTGCCCGATCACTCTCTCGGGGGGCAGGGGGACCCTGATATACTCCCCCTGGGGGGTGACTAAAGATAAGGGCCGGGGGACATGGGGGGTTTTCAGGCTCGCCCTCTGGGGTTTTTCGGGCCGCCCCCAAGACCACAATTTTCCCCCCCCGCCCCCGGTTTTTTGTTCTCCACATACATCACAGGTCCACCCTTTTTTTTTTTTTTTTTTTTTTTTTTTTTTTTTTTTTTTTTTTTTTTTTTTTTTTTTTTTTTTTTTAAGGGGTTTAGGGCGGTCCCCACAAGCGGCCCCAAACAAAAATTTTATCACTTTTTAGAACCTAAATTTTGGGAATCCGTTTCAAAACATAAAACCCCCCCTCTCAAATGAGCCGTGCCAAGATAACCATCCCTTGTCACACAACTTGCCTCGATAAATCTTCTATGATTTTCCGCCCTTTACGGCTGACCCCTTCGTAGACAATCCCCCAAGTTTGACATCTTTTCCCAAAACATGATTTTCTATTTTTTTCCCTTCTTTTTCCCCGAGCAAAATTTCCTCGGCAGTCTCAGCTTTTGCTGGAAATTATGTTCTCGTTTAAAACATGTTTTAAAAAGATTTTTATCCTCCCTTTCCTTTTCCCTGGTGAATCTACACAAAGTTTTGGCCACCACTTGTGCCCAGTCACAGTCTCTCAGGGTCGTGAACACTTCAAAATAATAAAAGTCCCCCAACCCACCAAAACAATAGTCCCTTTCCCGCTGTCCAGTAAATTTCCTACTGTGGGGGCTGTACCCCCCCGGAAAATTTACCAACCCCCAGAAGTTCCCCTATGAGATTTACTTCTAATTTTTCCAACCCGCCCCCAACCTAATCAACCTAGCCCCGTCTTGTTTAGTAACACAGGAAAAAGATCTCACTATCTTTTCAAGCTGCCGAGGGCAAATTTAGCAATTCTACACAAACCCTACCGGGGACAGGCTAGTACTTCAAAAGACTCAACCTTTAACCAGCCGTCACTTTCACAATGGTTTGGGACTGGGCATGTCAATCTTTTTACTATTTACAGTCACTTTAATTTTGACCACCCACAGATCAACCGGAAACAAACACTAACCAGACAACATAAAAAGGCCAGGGATAAATACATAAAATATGTATCAACTACCGTGACTCGTAGGCTGCAGTCCTTGTTTTTTATCTGCCGTTTTTCACTCGCAGCCGTTTTGTCGGTCTGCGGGGGTCTTGGAATCTGCCTTGTACGTCCCACTGGGGGCCAAAATTGTCCCAACATAAAGCGACAATGGTCTCCTTTTTCTACCCCTACCCAAATCAGTGTTAATGCACGGCCGGCCAAAGAAAAAGGGTCAACGCGTTTTCTGGTCCAATCTTATCCATGCACTCACTACTTTTTTCCGCGAGGGACACATAGTTATATGGGATGCAGTGGGCAGGGGGCCTGCGCAGTGGGGCAGTCCATAGGGAGGGGTTGACACAAAGTCTCTATTGGGTTTAAATGTTGCCCGGGAAAGAATTTTCGGTTGTATCAGTAGTGCTTCTTGGACATGTATCGAAACTCATCCCCTTCTTCGGAAAATATACGGAATCGCGGCCATCTTGAATGCCTCAATTCTGCCAACATCGGCCTCAAAAGGATATCTATAGGTCTTTTAAGGAGGGAAACTTGTATTTTTCTTATAAACAAACTTAAGCTTTGAAAAACACAGACACAATTAGATAACCCTCACAACAAGAATCTGCATAACTGAGCATATGCTAAATAGTTGCAGGTCAAAGTTATGTATGAGATAGCCGAGATGATTGTCTATAAAATGATGGTAGTCTCACGTTCAAAGCTGTAGTGGATGGTGAGATATAGAGCCTGAAAGTCAAAAGATCAAAGCATTATTACCTTTTTGCTTGTTAGTGTGTGTAAGGACTTTCTCTACCTGGATTAATTATCTGCCTAATTTTCTTTAATCCCTATTTTGCAATATGTTGGGGTCACTTTTTGATGCTTTAGAACCAAATACCAGTTTTCCATAGAGGTATGATTTTAACTTGCAATGTAACCAAATAATATTGTATATTGAGGGATCACTGTATCAGAATTTCGGTTTATGTCTTCTTATGTGTTCTAAAGTATTGATAACTGATAATTTATGAATATAATGGTTATTATTTTTGGATTTAAGGTATTTAGAATATCCGTTTTAGCAACTGGAAAACCATTTTAAGCCAATACAGTGTTTCAAAATGAATATTACTTTGATAAGCATTCCAGTTAAATAATTTTTATAATGGGGAACAAAGTTCTAACATATTCTGAGCTTAGAAGGGTCGTCCAGGATTAGTAAAGCCATGTTTGTTCCACAACTCTTCATGGGTTTGTTTCTGTAAATTAATCTTAACTCCATTAACATTTATATTTAAAAACTGCAGGTTCAGATTGGCCCAGAGGGGAAAGGGAGAAACCCCCCATGGGCATGGTTGAAAATGAGAATGGCAGTCCTGGAATTGTTTTTTCAAAGAGAGAGGCAGAGAAACCGGCAGAGAGCGAGATGTGCAATCAAGTACAGTAGCTGTAGAATGGGCCCCAAGCATCAACGCCACTGGTGGCCCCAAGCATCAACTTCACTGGTGGGCCTCAAGCATCAACTTCACTGGTGGGCTACAAGCATCAACTTCACTGGTGGGCCTCAAGCATCAACTTCACTGGTGGGCTTCAAGCATCAACTCCACTGGTGGGCTCCAAGCATCAACTTCACTGGTGGGCTTCAAGCATCAACTCCACTGGTGGGCCTCAAGAATCAACTCCACTGGTGGGTCCAAAGCATCAACTCCACTGGTGGGTCCAAAGCATCAACTCCACTGGTGGGCTCAAGCATCAACTCCACTGCTGGGCTCCAAGAATCAATTCCACTGGTGGGTCCCTAGCATCAACTCCACTGGTGGGTCCCTAGCATCAACTCCACTGGTGGGTCCCTAGCATCAACTCCACTGGTGGGTCCCTAGCATCAACTCCACTGGTGGGTCCCTAGCATCAACTCCACTGGTGGGCTCCACGCATCAACTCCCCTGGTGGGCCCCATGCATCAACTCCACCGGTGGGCTCCAAGCATCAACTCCACCGGTGGGCACCAAGCATCAACTCCACAGGTGGGCTCCAAGCATCAACTCCACCGGTGGGCTCCAAGCATCAACTCCACCGGTGGGCTCCAAGCATCAACTCCACCGGTGGGCTCCAAGCATCAACTCCACCGGTGGGCTCCAAGCATCAACTCTACCAGTTGGCTCCAAGCATCAACTCCACCGGTGGGCTCCAAGCATCAACTCCACCGGTGGGCTCCAAGCATCAACTCCACCGGTGGGCTCCAAGCATCAGCTCCACTGGTGGGCTCCAAGCATCAGCTCCACTGGTGGGTCCCAAGCATCAACTCCACTGGTGGTCCTCAAGAATCAGCTCCACTGATGGGCCCCAAGCATCAACTCCACAGGTGGGCCCCAAGAATCCACTCTGGGGGCCTCCCTCAAAAATCAACTTCAAAACGTGGCCTCCCTCAAGAATCAACTCCCCTGGTGGCCGCCCTCAAGAATCAACTCCACTGGTGGGCCCCAGCAATCAACTCCACTGGTGGGCCCCAAGCATCAACTCCACTGGTGGGCCACAAGCATCAACTCCACCGGTGGGAACCAAGCATCAACTCCACTGGTGGGCTCCAAGCATCAACTCCACTGGTGGGCTCCAAGCATCAACTCCACTGGTGGGCTCCAAGCATCAACTACCCTGGTGGGCTCCAAGCATCAACTCCACCGGTGGGCACCAAGCATCAACTCCACCGGTTGGCTCCAAGCATCAACTCCACCGGTGGGCACCAAGCATCAACTCCACCGGTGGGCTCCAAGCATCAACTCCACAGGTGGGCTCCAAGCATCAACTCCACTGGTGGGTCCCAAGCATCAACTCCACTGGTGGTCCTCAAGAATCAGCTCCACTGATGGGCCCCAAGCATCAACTCCACAGGTGGGCCCCAAGAATCCAATCTGGGGGCCTCCCTCAAAAATCAACTCCACTGGTGGCCTCCCTCAAGAATCGACTCCACTGGTGGGCCCCAGCAATCAACTCCACTGGTGGGCCCCAGGAATCAACTCCACTGGTGGGTCACAAGCATCAACTCCACCGGTGGGCTCCAAGCATCAACTCCACCGGTGGGCTCCAAGCATCAACTCCACAGGTGGGCACCAAGCATCAACTCCACCGGTGGGCTCCAAGCATCAACTCCACCGGTGGGCTCCAAGCAGCAGCTCCACTGGTGGGTCCCAAGCATCAACTCCACCGGTGGGCTCCAAGCATCAGCTCCACTGGTGGGTCCCAAGCATCAACTCCACTGGTGGTCCTCAAGAATCCAATCTGGGGGCCTCCCTCAAAAATCAACTTCAATGGTGGCCTCCCTCAAGAATCAACTCCACTGGTGGTCTCCCTCAAGAATCGACTCCACCGGTGGGCCCCAGGAATCGACTCCACTGGTGGGCCCCAGGAATCGACTCCACTGGTGGGCCCCAGGAATCGACTCCACTGGTGGGCCCCAGGAATCGACTCCACTGGTGGGCCCCAGGAAACGACTCCACCGGTGGGCCCCAGGAATCGTCTCCACCGGTGGGCCCCAGGAATCGACTCCACCGGTGGGCCCCAGGAATCTGCTCCACTGGTGGGCCCCAGGCACCCAAGGGAAACAGTAGACAGAAGCATGGTTTCTCAGATAAATAAATACCCCTGTATTAGAACTGAAAGGGTTTCCAGCATCTCTCTCTTTTCCACATTTTCTGATATCAGGCAAGCAGACAGAGACCATTGCTGCACACCTGGAAGAACCATGGCAGTGGTAACTGTCCGATGCCTGGCAAGTACCTGCAAAGATCCTATTAAATAGAACAGGACACATTCATCACGATAGTCATGCCGTATGTGGACTGGAAGAAGGTCTCAGTAAGAGAAACATATGCCAGGACTTATCCCATGATTTCCTATGGAAACCGTTTTAGCAACAGTTGTGATGTGGAATATCTTTTTGTGAAAGACAAAGATAAAAACATCCTATGTATCTTTTTTCTATCTGTCTGGCTATAGACACCAGGCTAGTGCACAAAATATTGAATTTTGCCATCCGCTATGTCTGATGCATTGGAATAAAACAAGTGATGGTTACAACTAATATATGTAAAACTGCTATACTTTAGTGTATGCCGTAGTATTTTTGTCAAAGGTTCTCTGTGAGATATTGTACATCTTCCTAGGAGGCTATAGATGTTCAATATTATTCCTGGACATCTGCATGGGTCCTTCTACAAGAATCAGCAGCTCCTAATGTCCCAGTAAAATAAAAAAAAAGAAGCTTATTCTCCCCTTGCTCTGGTCCCCCGATCCAGCGCCATGTCTCTCCTGTCTTCTGTTTACATTTTGTGACTTCCAAATGGAGACTTCCCCGCTGCAGCCATTGATTGTCTGCAGAGGTCATGTGCCTCTTCTTACAAAAGTGAACAGCTCCGAATGGTGATGTCAATTAAAGGCATATGGTGTTCCAGTTCAGAAGTGACTGAATGAAAACAGAAGTCAATTTCAATACAAAATTGGCAGAGCTCTATTAATAAATTTAGAAAATCTTCTTGGATAAATTTTTAATATCTTTATTTTCTGTTAGCCGTCATTTCTTTAAAAATTACAAAAATCTTCGTCATCTCCTACAAGCTGCCAAGACTATAATCCCCAGATGCTGGAAGTCCCCTGAATCCCCAACTGTTGGGGAATGGTTTCAAGAGGTCTCCAACACCTACCATATGGAGGAGATTTTGGCCTCCTCGAGAGACCAACTGTACCAGCTCACTAGGATGTGGGCTCCCTGGCTCTCTCTCCAAAGCTCAGCTTTATTCCGTAACCTTATAAACTGACCACCTAGCTGTCATTTGTGGATCCCCCCTTTTCTTTTAATCCCGAATTGCGGTCCTTCACTCTCTGGTTATGTCTCCCCAACCTTCCTTGCGTCGTGCTCCCCGTCCCCCCGTTCCTGTCCTACCGTCTTAACTGTATACGAGGTGTTGATGTGTGGGTGGGGTGTATGTGACTGTGGGTGTGTAGTGTTTTTTTTTTTGCTTATAATATACTAAGTCACAGAGTTTTGAAAGAAATTTCTATGTGCTCAATATAATCTTGCTGGTTTGTAGCATACCCTGTTAAAGGCCAATTGGCCCCTGTTTTTTTTTTGTCGGTTTAATATGGTTTCCATGTTGTGTTCTCTTCGTATGTACCGCTACTTTTCAGATGATTCCTATTTTCCATTTGAATGTTTATTTCTTTTTGTTCTCTCTACAACTTTGCAATTCTTGATCCTTTCTTTCAATAAAGCTCTTTTGAATTGAAGAAAAAAAATTACAAAAATGTTTTCGTCATTACATATAGGACATTTAACCACAAAATCAAAACGACAGATTCCCTTAAAGTACGTTTCGGCTCTTGTGTGGACCTTTATCAACAGAATCTTCTGTTGTAGTTCTAGCTGATTTTCTAAAACTGCCATCCCGCTACTTGATTGCTTAGCCACACTGTAAGCAATGAAGTAGTGGGATGGATTCATACACAAATGTGTTGAGAACACCTTCCACATGGATGAGTGGTGCAGAGACTCCCACCAAAAAATTTCGCAGACCATAACATTGCCACCACCAACTTGTGTTCTTCTAGCAATGGTTGCAGGGGGTTTGTTTTCTGATTTTTCTAATCTGAACAGTCGACAAACTGCACAGTTTCAGAAATACTGCTATCCTAAGTCTGACAGCCAATAGCAGAGAAATCAAGGTAATCCAGCCGTAGGAATAGTGAAGCTTTCTCTTCTTTATTATAAGTACAAAACGTGCAGAGGGCAAAACATAGCAGCAACAAACCAACGTGTTTCGGGCACCAAACTTTGCCCTTGTTCACTGTATGGTAACATAGTAAAAAGTCCAGGTTAAATCCGTTTTCCTGTCTGACATCACTTCCACAGACATTTGCTTAACCCTTTGTATACAAAATTTAAAACATATGTATGACACATTACTCTAAAACTAGCTACTCTATCACAATATAATGTAAGCTCTTTACATCTGTATTTATAATCCTTTATACAAGGCAAAACATTGTGAAGCTTACTTAATATATGTATGCAAGATCATTACGGAGGTTAAATCCTTTCGGTATTCTGGTCTGCAACTGCATGATCCAGAAGGCTTCACGCAGGCGCACTTTGTGCTGCCAGTCACCTCCTCTCACTGGACGCTCCACTTTCTCTATCCCGAAGCATGAAAAACTACGGGTATTTCCTGCATGTTCTTCAATAAAGTGTTTTACTATACCAGAGTGAGTTATTAATCCTTTTTTGATGTTGTACAGGTGTTCCGCTATACGTATTTTAAATTTCCGGATACTACATCCCACATATAGTTTATCACATATATTGCAATGTATGCCGTACACAATATGGTCAGAGTTACAATTCATGAATTTTTGTATGTTGTATTCCTTACATGCTTCATCATAGCCTTTAAATGGGCTTTTTTTGACAGTGTACTCGCATACATTGCATCTTCGTCCTCCACATGGGAAGAAACCCTTCTGTGCAAACCAAATCTTTTTATTTTGTTGGCTAGAGAAAACACTAGATGTAATAATGCCTCCTATTGTTTTATTTCTTTTGGGAACAAAACTAACACCTTCATACAAAGGGTTAAGCAAATGTCTGTGGAAGTGATGTCAGACAGGAAAACGTATTTAACCTGGACTTTTTACTATGTTACCATACCGTGAACAAGGGCAAAGTTTGGTGCCCGAAACGCGATGGTTTGTTGCTGCTATGTTTTACCCTCTGCACGTTTTGTACTTATAATAAAGAAGAGAAAGCTTCACTATTCCTACGGCTGGATTACCTTGATTTCTCTGCTATTATGGGTCCTGCGGCTGGGGACTGAAATCACAGCAAAAAGGAAGGAAAGCGAATACAAGGGAGTGACCAGGTGAAAACTGCAATCAAGGTGAGCCTACGTCCTGCACGCCTAGTGTGTTACCTGACAGCCAATAATCAGCCCAAATTGTCCCTTCTACCCATGACAGCAACAAATGATATGTATGCTGTTGTACACCTTATCTTTCACCTTATATACCCCTCAATCCAGATTCTGACACGTGACTTCCTTCATGAGCTGTATCAGAAGTAGTAAGTGGTCATAATAGTGACTCAACTGTGTAGAAATGATATAGGTAGATATTGGATGGATGGATGGATGGATAAAATGTAGCACTCAAGTCAAATGTAGAAAGACGTGGGTACCAGCTGACCAGTCGTGACTAAGTTCATGAAATCTCCCTCAAAAAGTCGCAGCACTCCAACCATAAAAATGAAAAGAGAAGGTGTACTTTATTGACCCAGGTCACTATTGTTGGGCTGAAATTTTGCAGTTACATGGGTCGATAAATCACACCTTGGGCCTTATGCATGAAAACTGTCTAGCAGTAAGACTATCTTTTTGCCCATGGGAACCAGTCAGAGCTCAGCTTTTATTTTTCCAGAGTACTATATGAAATGAAAGCCCAGTTCTGATTGGTTGCTATGGGCAACAGAGACAGTCTTACTGCTAGACAGTTTTTATTTTTATTGTTGAAGTGCTGCAACGTTTTTACTAGGTAGATAGATATTTGATAAAATATGAATGCTTTATTCTCTCCTCTTTACTGCCTTACATAACCACCAGTGGCATGGCTTTACCCACCATATATCATCACATCAGGGGTGGACCTACCGCCATAGAAGCCATAGTGACCGCAATGGGGCCCTCTGCCAATGGGGCCCTCTGCATCCTGCCTTAGAACGCCCAGGCCTTCTGTCCCGAGTGTTCAGAGGCAGAGCCCGGGAATCGAGGGCTAATGTCCTCAAATCCGGTTACTGCATGGTCTTAGCGGAGCAGAGCGCCACCGGCCTGGTAAGCCTAAGACCTTAAGCCTACCAGGCGTCGACCACTTGTGCTGACATAGGCGGCTCAACAATATCATATCTATCGCCTACCTATCTAGCTGGGCCCCAATCTATCGCCTACTTACCTAGCTGGGACTCTATCGAAGTCTAGACAGGATGCAGAAGAAAAGGCAAAGTGAACGACTCGTCAATGTGAGTCACTGGATATAACTGCACTGTAATCACTTATATGTCTACAGAACCTGTGTACACTGGTATCTACCACTATATGGTTACTGTATGAAGGTAATATACAGTCTGCAGAACCTCTGTACAACTGGTATCTACCACTATATGGTCATTGTATGGTGGTAATATTGGTCCTTGCATACCGATCTTATATTCAGGTCCTTATGTAGTAGTGTTATTGGAATTTTGGTCTTGGTATAGTGTGATTTGTTTGGTAGCAGTATGATGGTGATGTATGGTGAGGTATTTGCTCCATGTATTATCTAGTAACTGCATGACTTTTATTAAAGGGGTTTTGCCACAAAGTAAAATTGACGTGGGAAACTTGCAAACTAAATAATAAATATTTTCACCATTCATTATTATTAAAAATTCTGCACCGTTTTTGTCTTAGCTGCTCCTTTAGGCCTCGTTCACACGGCTTCGGAACGGATTTGCCGCCGTATTCACGATCGTAAATCCGTTCCGAAATCAGTCTGAAATAAGTTGCAGGCCATTTAATATTGGTTTTAATGGGAAATACGTGTCGTCGTTCAGACGACATGTATTTCCGTCGCGGATTTGCGGCCGCAAAACGGCCGGAAAAACAATGTGCATGTCAATTATTGGGCCAGATTTCGCGACGGATTTACCACATATAATGAATGGGGATTGTAAATCCATCACGAAATACGTGCCACACTAAGGCCGTGTTCACACGGCTTATTCAAGCTGTAATTGCGGGCCGGATTTCGCCCGCAGTTACGGCTTGAATAAGGGGCGGGACGGGGGCGGGGCGGGACTGCGACGGGGGCGCTGCTCGCCGGCTCCATAGACAAAGCATTATTTACGGCGCGTACGTGCCGTAAATAATGTGCATGTCACTTTCTCCCCCCGCGACGGATTCGCCGAGCGGAGAGGAGCGACAGAATCCACAGTTCTCTATGAGAACTGTGGATTACCATAATGACAGGGACGGATTGGAGCCGTACTGAAGCACAAATCCGGCGCGCAGTACGGCTCTAATCCGCGGCGAAATAAGCCTTGTGAACATGGCCTTAGTGACACTTATTTCCAACTGATTTTCAACTGATTTCAGAACGTATTTACGATATGCAATCCGACGTAAATATGTTCTGAAATAAGCCGTGTGAACATAGCCTTAGTGATCCATTGTTTACAGCTCGTCTCCAGGGGATACGACCAGGGCTGTGAGCTCCTAAGTCCTGGTCACACATGCTCAGACATCACCTCTCCTCTCAGGCAACTACTGAGTGTTCAAACCCCAGGTGCTGTCATTCTACTCCCGTCCTCTGTCCTCCTTAGTAATTAGACAAACAGTGCAAATAAATAAAAAAGAAACCTCAATTAGGTATGCGCATTGATAAAAGGGAAAAAGCCCACAGGTTTGGTTCCTACATGGATTTGAACCTATGACCCTTGTGCTGTGAGGTAAAAGCTTTACTATGGGATCCAACCTTCTCTAGTTACGCCATGTATCACATGCTGCATCCTCGGACTCAAAACTATCCCAAATTTCATGCAAATCTTTTACCTAGTACATGAGAAAAACATATTATAACTAATAGCTCAGTGACTTCATACTCTATTTTTATTCCAACTACTAAGATAACTAAGGTAGTATATAAATTATAAGATTTGTTTCTGTAGGCGTGCTCCTTATTGAGAATTTACGACGGTGAACTTCGAACTTCCATGTTCATTTCCCACACAAAGGAAAACAGTCAGTGTGAGTTGATGACATCATTAAAAATATGCAGACCCAATTATAATATTCATTATGGTATTGTGTGCAGAATAGAAGCAGCAATGCTTAATCATTATTAGTCTGAATAGCTAGATAATTTCTTTTTTTTGTTTTGTTTCCCCTACACCTGACACCTTTTTCTCCTTGCTTTATACAGCCCTGACTTCGTCTAAGTGTGCCAATACTATCCTTAATGCATTCCCTAACTCAATACAGGGTGTGCATTAATTGATTTAAAGCTTGCCCCGTTCCTTGTAAATAGTAAATGCTTTTAATGCAGAGTCTGAATGTTTTAATAATAATGTGCTCCGTGCTTTTAAAATTCCAAAAAGGGAACCTTTAATCCTCATGTGTTCAACTTTCAGTGTGCAGCACCCGCTTTTTAGCAAACACAATAAATATATTTTAATAGTGTGCACTAATGGAAGCGTCAATACAGGGGTAATGAGCATTGAGGAAAATACTACGAGACATGGGAGAAAGTTATCAGATGAGGGGTCAATCAAGGAAGCTAATTAAATAGAATGATTGGGCAGAAAACGCAACCAAACCACAATGTAAAATGGCATTGTTCCATATAAGTAGCTAACGAAATCTGTGCCTGATAAAGCAAGGCATACAGCCCAATGCTGCATAACAATGCTTGCCGCTTGTATACAGCATTCAGGGAATCTGTGCTAACAGCTACTCCAAGAGTGTGAACTACCCGCATGGTCCTTGAAATGTCCAGGGTCCGGGTCAGAGAGTCTTTAAATCAAATCTGATGTTCTGGCCTCATTTTACAATAGATGTTCATGTTTCAGATCATGTGTAGTCCACTATGTGATAAAAATCAGCGGGTAACTAGTATTTACTGGCAGCAGTAAGGCATTCGCAGATCATGCACTAAGTTTACACAATGGTAGGTTTCGGCATCCCCTAGATAGGGTTTTTATATGGTATGAGGTAATAAATATGGACCTTTTCATGGAGTTGTTGTTGTGTTACAAATATGTGTAATGATGGATTTAGTGGAAATGAAATACTGGTGATGCTAGTCATTCAGAAAATATATATTCATAATATCTTTGGCTGTATAGACAGAAGCAGGACTGTTATCAGGAGTGTCAGGCCCCCCATACAGTCAATAAATTTTGCCTCCCCCACCCATTACCAGTTCCTATCTTCCACCATATCACACTCCCTGACATTAATTATGGCCCCCACTAAATGGATGAATGCACCTGCAGGAGACAGGTTGGGGGGGGGGGGTGTTAGTTTTTTTTTCTTTTTTTTCTTTAAAGGGGTTGTCTCACTGCACTCATTCATCTTCCCTCAGTCCTGGTTTCTTGGTTTCACTTTGAATTCAGGGGTGTGTTTACTGGCTTCTACTAGGCTGCAGTAGAAGCCAGGTCTGTAGCAATAGCAACCAGTGCTGGCAGCCTATCAGGATAGATCAAACGGGTCTGTAGCTATAGTGACCTGAGGAGCTGATGCAGCCCATAGAAGAGGGGATATCTCAGAATAGGTAGGACACTGTTAATGGACATATATTGCAAAGTGACTTGTTTTTGCAAGATCTTTAACATAAAAAGCAATCTTTGTAGTGAGACAACCCCTTTAAACTTGATCTGAGCCCCGGACAGCAGTACTACCCTGAATGAAAAGGTTTGCGATTCAGAACAATATTGGAAAATCGCTTTATTAAGTGATGCCTAACAACACCCCTTAGACCTCATACACACACAGAAGTACAGAGTTGCATTGATTACCAATGGCACCACACTTAAGAACTGCAGAGGCTCTGTATACCTGGAAGCTTGTAAAGGAGAATAGCTCCCCAATATGTTACATAGTAGGGTTAAAAAAAATACATATGTCCATCAATTTAACCAAGGGTGAGGAAAGGTGTGGATAAAGAGAGGGGCAGAGGGAACATTTTAAGATTTGTTTTTCCCTATTGATGAAGACTTTGAAACCCATAAGGCAAGAACCATTCTGCCCTAAAGGAATATTTCATTCCTGATCCCAAAATTGTCATCAGGCTGTATCTAGATTTTTTTTTATACAGATACATAAGTATTAAAGGGGTTGTCTCACTACATTGATTCATCTACCTCAGTCCTGTTTTCTTGGTTTCACTTTCAATTCAGGGGCATGTTTACTGGCTTCTACTAGGCTGCAGTAGAAGCCGGGTTTCTGTAGCTATAGCAACCAGTGCTGGCAGCCTACAGGAGAGATCAAACAGGTCTGTGGCTATAGCGACCACAGGAGCTGATGCAGCCCATACAAGAGGGGATATCTCAGTATAGGTAGGATACTGTTAATGGATACATATTACAAAGTGACTTGTTTTTGCAAGATCTTTAACATAAAAGCAGCAATCCTTGTAGTGAGACTACCCCTTTGATTTTATTTGGTAGTAAATAGTTATCTAAGCCTTTCTTTCTTGAAGCTGTGACCAGCTCCTCAGGTTATCCCACAGATTTACAATGATCTTGGTGAAGGCTTTTCTCCTCTGGAGAATGAATCCTTTTTTTTTCCCGACATAGGGAGCGTCCCCTTTGTCATTTGAGGTGGTTTTACACTAAATAGCTTTTCCCCATACTTTTTGTAGGGATCATTTATATAAATTAAACATGTCTCCCCGGAGCCGTCTTTTCTCAAGACTAAATTAGTTTAAGTCTTTAAATCTTTTCTCTAAAATGATTCATCCCCCTTATTAGTTAGGTTGCTCGTCTTTGCACTGTCTCTAGCTCTATGGAATCCTGTCTCTAAACTGGAGCCCAGAACTGAACAGCGTCAGCGTAAAAAGCTTTATATAACTGTAATATTATGTCCCCCTCCCGCGAGTCAATGCCTCTTTTAATACATACCCCCTTCTAAGCCACTCTTGCCTCTCACCCAGCCAACCAGTAAGTTCTACACTGCGCTGATGAGGGGCAAATACCCCGAAACAGCTGTCTGCAGATGAACTTAACTGGTTTGGCTCAAATCCTTTTCACATTGCTAGGGTCCTGTGAGCTACATGTGAATTGAGGATAACTACATCCAATAGAGTGCGCTGTGGAGCTCCTCAGCACTTTTCCTAGAAGCCTTTGCTTTATGCAAAACAGTCAGTGAGGTCTAAAAGGCGCGTAAATCCTCACACCGACCAATTTATTGGTGGCTCTCCATAAGGAGAGATTTTCCCCCTTCTAACACATACCAACCTCCTACTGAACTTAGAGGCAGCTGATTGACCTTGTGTTGTTATGTAATCTAAGATCTACAAGTACACCCAGAGCCTTATCAACAAGCAATTCTGAAATTGTTTCAGTCCCTAGGACATATGATACAATTTATGAACATCTTCCATAGATTGCAGATGATACCAAGCTATGTATTGTAGTGCAAAGTAAATAAATTGAATAAAAGCAGATCTGTACTGAGCCTTGTGGTCACTTCTTATAACCAGGGACCGTTCAGAGTAGGAATCATTTACCACCACTCTTGAGTATGTTTTCAATCCAATTACACACTATTATTTCTAACATTATAGATTGTAATTTGCCCAATACGTGTTGTGGGGGACAGTGTCAAATGCCTTTGCAAAGTCTAAAAACACTACACCCACAGCCACTGTTATTAGCTACAGCATGATTGTTTTTCTGTCAGATTCTGTAGGAGATAAAGCAGAACCTCATAGAAGTCTATAAATGTCGTAATACAGCTTCATATACATTGATGGTTGTGTAGAGCCGCAATCTAGTTGTGTGCATGAGGCCGTATGTCTGGAATGTCTGCTCGTTTTATATTTAATCATCTGGCCTACATTTGCAGCATTTCTATACGTTGGTTGCCTCCCGTTATGTCATGTTTCTCAGGTTTTTCTGTCTGTATTTAGAAATTTTAGTTTGATTATTCTATACTCTAGAACAGATTTTTTTTTTTTGTAGGAATCTGTGAAATGTTTTCGTTTTATTGCAAGAAAGCAAAAAATGATGAGCCTTGGGCATTTATAGGACTCATGCACATAGCTGACCATGTGTTATTGATCTGTAGTATGAATGCTAGAATGCTCTATTTGCATCTATAGTTTGTAAGAGGGAGAATATAGTGCTACATGAAGGTATAACAGCAGAGCCGTCTTAACAGCATTATGGGCCCCTGGGCAGAACACTGTAGTGGGCCCTGTCCAGATACATGACATCAAACTAGGTCATGCCTCTAGCCACCCCCAAACACATCCATATTATCACAGGACTTATGTCTGGACACCACCAGCCTGCAAGACTGATTGGCAGGGCAGGAAGCCTTAGGTTCCCTTCTCCACCATAGTTTTTATTTGTTTGCGCATCCTTAAAACACACGAAAAGCAAAATAAGCAAAACCAACCAATGGATCCAGGGTATGTTTCTTGTACTCCTGGGACAAGCATACCACACCTGGGGCCTCTATACTTGTGGGACCCCAGGGCAACTGCCTAGTGTGCCCAATGGAAAAGATGGCCCAGTATAACAGGGCAGCACACAGAATGCCTAAGGCTCCATTATACAAAAAAGTGGTATCTATATATTGTGCCACCACATAGATCTTGCCGAGTGCATGACACCCAAGTCTACTTACATGGTATTTACTGTATAACTGAATTAATAGCTTCTTGGTCTTTTGACTAAGATTAAATGTAGTATCTGCTTTTATCAGTGGTAGTCAGGGGCTGTATGGACTATACAGTGCACACTGGGGCTGGGGTTTCATTCTGTGTCTATGCAGGACTCCATTAAATATGTAGACTGTAGGCGACCTGAGCCCAGGATTTAAAAGCCCGATGTGCAAAGTGCCCCTGGAGTGTTGACTTTGGCGGGCCTGAACTCTCTGGGTGTGGGACCCCACTGGAGTAGATGGCACATCTGGAGTAGATGGCAGTAGATGCACCATAACTGTTCACTTCTATTACTCACTTTTCTGGCTAGGCAATTTTGAGAACTTTTTATATTCTTGCTCGATGTCTGGGTAGTAACCCACTGCACACATTTTCAGTTCTGGTGCCATTTTGGGACCCTCGTGAGGTCTAAGAGGGAATAATGTGGCCATCAGGTTCCTTGTCCAACTACAGTCCCAGCTCTCTCCAGAGAGACCAACCTTGTGTTTGAGTTCATTGTTTGATGTTTGGCTTTGTCGCCCGGGCTCATGCCATTAACAAGACTTGGTCTCCCATAGCTTCGGTGAAGGGGGACCAATTGTCTCAGACCTCTTCAGGTGGATTTTGACTCGGAGGGAATAGAGATAAAGTTAAGAGGGCGCTCTTTTATTTTTTCAAAAAAGGCTTGTGATAGACTGCGCCCTTGTGCACTTTTTGCATTACACTGTTGCAGTTTTTTATTATCTTGGGTAAAGTGAGCAATTGTGTAGAAGAACAAGCTGGAACTTCAAATTCAAGAGCTTGCTTCAGGGGGGGGGGGACATAATAAACATGTTTAAATATATTAAAGGTCAATAACGAGATCTCTCTCAAGATTTATTTATACCCAGGACTATATCAAGAACAAGGGGGCATCCTCTATATCTAAAGGATAGAAAGTTTCTACATAAACATAGAAAGGGATTATTTACTGTTAGAACAGTGAGACTGTGGAACTCTCTACCAGAGGAACTGGTCATGGTGAATTCACTAACCGAGTTCAAAAAGGGTTTGAATGCATTTCTGGAGCGTAATAATATAATAAGTTATAGTGACCAGGATTCTGGAGAAGGGTTGTTGATCCAGGGATTTTTCTGATTGCCAGATTGGAGTCGGGAAGGAATTTTTTCCCTAAAATGAGGACAATTGGCTTCTACCTCATTGGGGTTTTTTGCCTTCCTCTGGATCAACATTTTAGCACAACACGCTGAACTGGATGGACGTCTTGTCTTTTTTCAGCCTTAAAAACTATGTAACTAAATCAATGGTGTGCACAAGAAGGGGTTACTAGTGAAAAAACATCCCGCTGAGCCTTAATCAATTGTTCAACTCTTCCCTGGACTTTTGCTCCTATAACTGTTTAAAAAGTGTATTATGCTGTTTGCTAGCTGTTAGAGAACATTACATGAGGTTTGTTGTTCACCTTTTACATACAGGTGGTACACAGATACAGCAGTTCATCAGAGAGGAGAGGGAGGGTAGAGCTTCTCACCTCCGTTGTCTTCTTAGAACTGCTAGCCAGTGATGGCCTGTCCTACTATGCCCACTACTACTTTCATAAAAAAAAATCCAGTATAGAAGGTAAATATTTGTGTTTCACAGTGTGTGTATGTGTGTAAATATTTGGGAACAATGTCCCACTGTCCTAGGACAGCCGGGAAAAGCCCTGATTTTGTTCCATATGTCCTAGGGATCCAGGTTGCCCCATTCAATCCACGGTTTGTGTAGACTTGCTGGCTCTCATGGACACTGCCATGATAGCCAACAAGTGTAGCAGAGCAGTGGCGCCAGAGAAGCGTCATAAGATGTTCCCCTGACGTTACTGGCTGCAGGGGCTCACTCCGCCCCCTCAACAAAACCATACAGTCTAGCTGCTGCAGCGGCAGCACGCATAGCAGAGGGAGGTATGTAACCTCCGTTACCCCCTTCCTCAATGTCCCCTCATCTGACTCTCCCCATGGCCTATCCAGCTTTCCTGGGGATGGAGTACAGGCCAATGCTGCACCACAATTTCCAGATGATTGGTCCTCTGTCCTCGGAAGAATGAACGTGTTGTAATTTTTTTTTAGACAGTTGAATTTACCGCCAGAAAATCCGAGCTGTGTAGACTACAGCTAGGATTTTCTATTGAAGTCTATGAGAATCGCTGATTTAAAACTGTCTGAAAATCAGACAGAAAACAAGTACCATGTGGAAATACCCTGAATCTGACAGTGTATAAAAGTATCAACATATTATGCAGGAAAGGAAAAGAAAGGGGGCGCACAATAGCGTTATATTGTAACTGGTAAAATAAAAAAGTAGAGAGAAATTTTCTCACCTTCTAGTGTTGTGCTTTTATTTTAGAGGCACAACACTCATAAGCGCTTGCAGGGCTGTTTATACCCCGTAGCCCTTACTACGGCAGCCGATGGTCTCTGTTGCTCCGCTCGGATGACCGGTAGGAGAAAAGGCCACAAAATGGAAAAAAAGAAAAAAATGGACCTGGCGCACGTGCAGGTGTAGGTAAAAGAGACAAGTCTAAAGGCTTCTCATTAAAAGTTTTTATTCTTAAAAATGTCGCGGCATTACCGAGACAAAATTAAAAACATAGGAACTTAAAATTTTAAGTTCCTATGTTTTTAATTTTGTCTCGGTAATGCCGCGACATTTTTAAGAATAAAAACTTTTAATGAGAAGCCTTTAGACTTGGCTCTTTTACCTACACCTGCACGTGCGCCGGGTCCATTTTTTTCTTTTTTTCCATTTTGTAAAGTATCAACATATATCTAAGTATTCACCTGCGTTCCCCAGCCCTTTTACAAAATCCTGCGCATGCCCTTGGCTCATTGTATAAATATTTTAAAAGTTAATGTGTTTTTCCTTTGTCTATATTACAGTATAAATCTGTTAATGCACCAGCTTTCTCTCTAGGAAGCATCCATACAGTTCATATTTCTTTATAGATGGAGGCGTAGCAAACAGTGAGAAACATATTACACTGGAAGGAAAACAACAGCAATAGCTCCAGATGGCTCTTCCCTTTAACAGTATGCCGTAAAGGCTTAACCCCTTCCCGCTGCAGCCTATTTTTTTTTTTGTCACATTCGTTTTTCCCTCCCTGTCTTTCCAGACCCATAACTTTTTACATTTCACATACATAGACATTTGAGGGATTTTATTTTGTGGGACAAGATGTACTTTATAATGGTCTCATTCACAGTACTATAGAATATACTGTGAAATGACAAAAAAAATTCTAGGTGCAGCAAAATGTGAAAAAAACTTAGTTGCACTATGTCTGCAAGGATTTGTTTTTACGGCGTTCAATCTTCGGTATAAATGATGTGTTATCTGTATTCTACAGGTTGATATGAATCTGGAAATACCAAACATGTAGGTTTTTCGTTATGTTTAGGTACCGTAAAAAATCCAAACATTTTTATATTTAAATTTTTGCCATGGCGCCATTTTAGGAAATATAAAGGACTTGTATTTGGCCTTACTGCCGGATTCACTACTGTCTTTGACTCGATAAACTACATCAGAAAGTGCACCTCGAACTGAATCAAGAACCAGATGTATGATTTCATCCTAATACAGTAGATCTTAAAATATCCAACAATTTCTTTACTAACTTTCATGGAATCTGTATAAAATTTAGTACTTACTGTAAAATCCTTATCTCATTAGGGGACACAGCACCTTGGGTATTGGCCCTTGCCTTAGGAGGCTGACACTAGGTGTGGACCAAAAGTGGCTCCATCTAAACCTTCTACCAATGCAAGGTTGCAGAGTTGGTGCAAAAGCAGTAGTAAGAAGGATGAACTATGGTCC
Organism: Phyllomedusa bahiana; assembly: GCA_025379985.1. NCBI lineage: Eukaryota > Metazoa > Chordata > Amphibia > Anura > Hylidae > Phyllomedusa > Phyllomedusa bahiana. The sequence continues at coordinate 49,671 of JAODAL010004437.1, read as the reverse complement.
GATATTGGGAAGAGAACGTCAAAATGAGAATCTGAACAGAAAAAAGAAAAAAAGAGGGAGGGATCTGTCCCCCCTAATAAAGCAGACATAAAAATAATTTTACAGTAAGTACAAAAATCTAAATTTCTCGTCAACATCATTTGGGTACACCACACCTCAGGATGTCTAAAAGCGGTCCCAGAGGATGGTGAAAAAACGAAAAACAACAAATGACAGCATTACAAGTCAGTTAGCACACCACTGCCTGCAGTACCTTATGACCCAGGCTTGCGTCAGCTGAGGTCAGGGTATGTATTTGGTAGAATTTAGTGAAGGTGTGAACAGAGGCCCAGGGAGCAGCCTTGCAAACCTGGGAAGCTGAGCCATGATGCCGAAAGCATCCAGGAGGTTCTTACCACTCGAGTGGAATGAGCAGTGACCCGGAATGGAAGAGGTTTACCCTTAGACAGCTAAGCTTCCAAGATTGCAGCCTTTTAGTCCACCAAACCTCTACCCAGCCCTCTGGGATAACAAAAAGGGAGATGGAGAACCTAAAGCATTCAGAAGCAGTAAGATAGATCCAAATGGCCGTGACAACATCCATACAATCCGTGTACCAAGCCCTACGGGGCCAATCTGGAGCGATGAGTATGGCTGGAACTCTATCGCTCTTGAGGCGTTTGAGCATGTACACAGCAAGAGCCAGAAGGTCTTGGGAACTGGACACATAATTCAGGAGCTGATGGTTGAGGAGGGACACGAACAGATCGACATTTGAAGTGTCCACTTACTGCCTCTGGCAGGAGTGGCCATTCCCCTGGATCCAATGAGGTCTGGCTGAGGAGGTCAGCAATTCAATTTTCCACACATGGAATGAATAATGCTGAAAGGGACAGATCTGAGATATCTGTCCAACAGAGGATTCTTGAGGTCTCCAGAAAGGCGGCAAAGCTTCTGGTGTACCCCCTGACAATTCAGGTAAGCCGCTGCAATGGTGTGGTTGGATTGAATCCGGACTGGATAACCCTGGAGGAGAGGGGAGCAATGTGAGAGCACCAGAAAAATGGCCCTGAGTTTCAGGACGTTTATCTGCAGGAGAGATTCCCAGGAGGACCACAGACCCGGAGTTGTCCTGGAGTCAAAGATCCTTCCCCACCCCAAGGTAATGGCACTCATGGTGGTGATCAGCCATTGCTGAGGTCGACACAAACCTGTGATGGGAGCAGAATCTCTTTGTCTAGAAAAAACAGAGAACCATCCCAGCAAGCTAGAATGGCAGGCTGGAGCAGGTGTGAGTGAAGCTGTGCACACGGCATGGCTTTGAAAGCTGCAACCATCCTGCCCAGAACTAGCAAACAGGTGTGAAGCATACACGGAGAGTGTTTGCGAAGAAGGGAAACGCCTGACCGTAAAAGATGGATCTTCGCTGGTGGAAGATCTATTCTATTCTATTATATTATCTTATATTATCTTATACATATTATATCTATTCTAGCTAAACATGTGTCAAGATTCCTGCCCAGTAACTCCATCTGTTCAGATTTGACGTTGTTGACAATCCACCCGAAGCCTGTTGAGACATTTAGGGTGATCCGGAGTCTGTCTAGTGTAGGTTGGTGCTTCATGAAAGGGCCTTCACTGGAAAGTCATCCATGAAGAGGATAATTCCAATCCCCCTGGTACAAAGAATTGCCACGAGAGCTCCCAGGACCTTGATAAAGACTCTTGGTGCTGTAGCGAGGCCAAATGCAGAGCCAAAAACTGGAAATTTAGTGAACCCACCACAAAACGAAGGAAGAATTGATGGAATTGGGCGATAGGAATGTGCAAGTCTTGAATTTCTATGGATGAGAGAAATTCGTCCTACTCCAGAGATACCATCATCCGCTGGAGGGATTCCATGCAGAATCTGGGGATCCGCACATGGTGGTTGAGATCCTACATGGGTCTGACTCAGCCGCCTTTTTTAGACACCATAAAAAGGGTGGATTAAAACCCCTAAAAATGCTGGAGCTTGGGGAGAGGCATGATTATACTCTGAAGAAAAAGGGTATAAGTTGCCTGAAAAAAGTTTGAAGCCCTGGAAGGAGAGGTGGGCGTCGAAGAGTGAAAAAAACGAGCTGGGGGAATGGACACAAAGTCAATCGTACCCTGATGAGACGACCTCTCGGACCCAGAGGGTGGGAGCTGCGCGTGGGGAGATGCTGCAGTGTATTGCCAGCAAAATGGTGTCCAAGCTCTGCCCCAAAAGAAGCTCAAGGGCTGAGGCCTTTTGCACATCCTGAGAGGGCATAGGAGCTGGTAGAGAGGCATGGGGGCAGTATAGGGCAAGGAGAAGGCTCGGCCTAGTTGCGATCTAGGCCCTGGAAAAGTCGGAGGCTAAATTAATGATGGAGACGTGGCCTAAGCACAGGCTGCAGCCCCAGAACGGCACGATTGGCTGCCGGAGGGCTTCAAAGGGTACCAGAAAGTACCTGTGTGGAGGTGATAAGTGCGGGCGGGTAACCGGCATGAAAACAAAAGCAGACAGCGACTCTTTGGTTTCCTCACACCCTTAGGGGGGATTATGTCTCCCCTGACAGGTGTGGAGAAAACTCCATCACCTCATTAAAGGGAAAATTAAAGAACGAAAACTAAAATTAAAACATGCAGCAGAGCAGCGTCTGCCTCTTCCTTGGGCGAGGACCTATACCCAAGGTGCTATGTCCCCCAATGATATTGACAAGATTTGTTTACAGGAAATCTAGTGAATCGCTTGTAGAAATCCATTATTTTATCTCTGAAGTGCCCTATAAAGGTGTTTATGTGAAATCAGAGCAACAGACAGTGGTGGTTTCCAACCCATGATGGATCTGGAGTAATATGGCTCCCATTTTAAACAGAAGTGTAAATACATGTGTGAAGCTAGTCATGCATGGTTTTTTCTTAAGAGTCTAGAAAAGTTCCTTGTAAAATGCACATACACAAGCTAAATTTTCTGTAAATATTTTGCACCATTTTACTACCTTTCTACCTAGTGTCATAACAAATTTATAATCTTGATATGCTCACAAAATACAATTAGTTTCCAAATTTTAACAAAGTGATTCACCTTCTCTACTGCAGAGTAGCATGTTATGTTATCATATTTTCAATTACTAAGTAAAGTAGCCAAAAATAGGCTAATCTCACTTTGCACAGCTGTACTGTACAGTACACATGTAACAGAAACCACTGATTAAAGAGCACTGAAAGAGGCAGAGCTGTATTCCTTCAAGATACAGATATGTGTAATTGCAGCTCACATGACATCACGCTATAGAAGCAAAAAAATAAAAAATACTTTGGCCTCATTCAGGCATATTGTACCTTTGCTTAACTGTCTGTATTCTGGATCAAGCACCCCAAGGCCCGTAGTTGTTCAAGATCATAGAAGTCTATAGTGCCGTAAATTAGTACACGGTGAATCCACTTTTTCATTAAGACTATGGACGCAATACGTCGGACTGAAGGAGGCCATACTCTGCAAAGAACATACATAATGCATTGCTTATCTGTATAGCCAGGGGTCCATGTACACAATTGCATCTTGTGAAAAGACACACTCTAAAAACAGAATACTTTTGTTTGTTTTTTTTATTCCCAAATATTTTATGGAATAAATATAGTTATTGTATCGAAACCAATATTATGTAATTTAGTCTACTGTTTTACATACAGGAATACAAGTGAAACTGGTGTAAAACTAGATGGGACCAGGGCTGCATGCCTTTTTCATGACACAGATGACAGGAGGTATGGGCTTGGTGGATTTATGTTTTTATCTCTGCTGCACTGGGTTTGTGTATATTATACTGTATGTAAGTATGTTGAGCAGTATCAAAAACTAAAAGCTTTGTCACTATGCCGCAATGAAATATTATCCTCCTAGATTATGACCTATTGTGGGTATTATTTACTAACAAAGTAAGAAACAATAGATAAATAGACGGATAAATAGATAGATTAAGATATGAGATAGATGTAAAGGGATATGAGATAGAGGGGGAGAGAGATATTAGTTAAATATGATAGGAAACAGAAATTAAGTAGAAAATTTAGCTAACTGTATATATGCACATTTAAGGGAGGTGAGAGGCACCAAGAGTCCCGTCAGACCGTGTGTAACCATTAACATAAGCGTGTTCTGTGTGCTAGATGACTGGCAAGGGTACTTGACCACACCACCAGGCAAAGGTATCATCATCTTGCATGGCCCAGGGAGCATCTATGCTGGACGAGGGACTACTGATCCCTAGTGCTGTTCAGTGATGAAAGTCAATTCACTCTGAGCAGAAATGATAGTCTGACATAACACTTGGTTGCCTCTTACCTCCCTTAAAGAGAACATGTCACATAGGTGATGCCCCTCAGGCTGAGGACAGCACAAGCTAGTGTCAGACCTGCTGTTCCCAGCGCTGTGTCCCTTATTCTGTAAGATGCTGGAGTTTTCATGTATTTAGTGCTCAAATCTGCAGTTTTCAGTCAGAAGAGTCATTCCAAGAGTCAGTTTTTTTCAAACCCCGCCCGTCTGAGGCTAGCCCCACCCACCTCAACTGATAAACCTATTACTTTGAATAGGTAGAAAAATGTGAATAACTGTTAGTGGGCGGGGCTATCATTTGGTGGGCGGGGCTAACACCTGCTCATAAATAAGATTTGAGGGATAAATGCCCTGAAACTGCTGCATCTTACAGAATAAGGGACACAGCGCTGGGAACAGGAGGTCTGTCAGTAGCTTGTGCATAACCTATGCAAGGGGGGCATAACCTATGTGACAGGTTCTCTTTAAACATGGAGTTGTGCGGCATTCATCATCCGGTTCCGCAGGGCATTGGTTACATGAAGCAGTCATCATTGTGTGATGGAGCCAAAGGTCGTCCACTTCTTTGCCTTTCTATGACTCTTCCAGTCTCTCTCTATCTCTGTTGCAACTGCTGATGACACTCTGTGATACTCTAAGCTCAGTGGCCTCTTCCGTCTGAGAGCATCCTGCTTGAAGCCACGCAATGGTGAGGTACTGCTGATCAATTGTAAGGTGTTGTCTTGGTCTAATGATGTCAAAATTTGAACAGCCTGATGAGTAGGACTGTTTAAATCACAGTTCAAATTGATCCCCTAAATTTATTGGGCGATTCAGGGATCAAATACTTTCTGGGAATTCTGCCATTAAACTCCTTGTTAGAGATCAGCAATTTGTGCAAAAAGTACTGAAACATTGACCAGTTGGACGTGTGCATTCTACAGTTAAGAGATGCTCTCATTTAGGGCATTTAAATTAAATTAAAGAGATTGCATAATCATCCTGAAATATCAGCCAAAAGCCAGATATCCCTAACTTTTTGTATCATAATGTATATACATACATAATAATATTCACAAAAAGCTAGGGATATGTATATGAGATAGATGGCTATGAGATAAATAGGAGGAAAATATTAGATAAAGAGAGGTACTAGATAGAGAGAGGTGGATACATATGAGATGGAAATAGATATTAGAGGGGGAGAGAGAGATATGGGATATATATAGAGAGCTCTTAAATGGAAAGAGTGAGGAATACATATTAGAAACATAGGAAATATCTATTAGATAATAGTAGGTAGCTAAAGAGGGAGATAGATATGTGATAATTATATAAGAGATAGAAAGATGGGTAGATAATAAAGGAGAGATATGAGACAGCTATAAGATAGGCAATAGATTTTTAGAGAGATTGATGGTATAGTAGAGAGATATCCGATAGATATAGATGGGGAGTTAAATAGGGGAGATTTAGGTATGAGATAGATAGATCGATCGATAATAGAGGAATAGTAGATAGAGATAGAGCAGGAGAGAGAGATTTTATATAGATAGCTATGTGATAGATAGGCGATAGATAGACAATATGAAAAAATATATATGAGAAATCAATAAATAACAGATGTAAACATATATCGGCTCAATACCAAACCTTAGTCCAACCAAAATTTGTCCTGGGGCTAAAACGTAACCTTTAATCATATACATAAAGTTTAATAGTCAATACAGTAAACAGCAGTGCTAGCTCCTATTCTAAAAGACCAATAGAAATAAGCTCATTATCAACAGCATGAAAAAGACCAAGCTGCCATATCAACATAGAAGGAATAAAAAGAGACTGACAACATGGTATAGATAGATATCAGATATATAGTGAGAAAGACAGCACAATAAGGCTATGTTCACACGGCTTAATTGCGGGACGTAATTTCGCCCCGCAATTACGCCGTGTGGACGGGGGCGGGGCGGGAGCGGGGGAGTAAGCAGGGGGCCGGCACTTCGCCGGCCCATTGACTATCACTGCTAGCGGCGCGTCTACGCCGCTAGAAAGTGACATGTCAATTATCTCCCCGCCCGGCGGCATCGCCGGGCGGGGCGAGGAGACGTAATACATAGTTATCTATGAGAACTGTGAATTACCGTAATGAATGGGCCGTTTTCGGCCCGTAATTGGCGCACTTCGGCGCGTAATTACGGACCGAAATACGGCCCATTTTAAGCCGTGTGAACATGGCCTAAAGAGAGAAATATACAGAGGGACAGATAGATATGAGATAAATATTACATAGTTAATAGACAAGAGATGATAAATATTAGATAATAGACAGAGAGAGGCGAATAGATAGGAGATAGATAAAGAGAGAGATAGGGAGGGAGAGAGATATAGGGACGGTGATTGATAGGAGATGGATATTCGATAATAGAAAGATGTAGTAGATAAATAGCTGGGAGATTTTAGATAGACAATATGATATATAAATATATACAGCGGCATAACTAGAGAAGCCAGGGCCCCAAAGCAAACTTTTGGATGGTGCCCCCTAGACCCCTTCCCCTTGCCCACCTCCCTGACCACGAACATTTACCAGGACATGCTGTTAGATAATACAAGGGGTAAATACCTCACCATACATCTCACCATCATACTGCTACCAAACAAATCCCACTATACCAAGACCAACATTACCAATAACACTACTACATATGGACCTGATTATACCGCCAGAACATGACCACAAAGTGACTGAATAATACCCCTACACTATTACTGATCAGTACACAAAGACCAATAGTACCGCCATATAGTGACCATATAGTGGTATATACCAGTGTACACAGGCTCTGCAGACTGTATATAACCACCATACAGTGACCATATAGTGGTAGACACCAGTGTACACAGGCTCTGCAGACTGTATATAACCACTATACAGTGACCATATAGTGGTAGACACCAGTGTACACAAGTGCTTTGCAAATAGTTTACTTACATTTAGGGCCACACAGGTGACGTCTTGTCTGAAGAGTCGTTCACTTTCCCTTTTCGTCTCTATTCGGTCTTCTCTATTCGGTCCAGACCTCCATGATGACGTCCCCCCTGTAGATTAGGGCCTCCTATAGGTAGAATAGTCCCCCCCCCTGTAGATTAGGGCCTCCCTGTAGGCAGTATAGTCCCCCCCTGTAGATTAGGGCCCCCTGTAGGCAGAATAGTCCCCCCTGTAGATTAGGGCCCCCTGTAGGCAGAATAGTCCCCCCTGTAGATTAGGGCCCCCTGTAGGCAGAATAGACCCCCCCCTGTAGATTAGGGCCCCCCTGTAGGCATAGCTCTCCCCCCCCCCACCAAGCATTCGGGCCTCCTGTAGGCATAGTTCTCCCCCCCCCCCCCCCAAGCATTAGGGCCCCCTGTAGGCATAGTTCTCCCCCCCCCCCCCAAGCATTGGGGCCCCCGGTTGGCATTGTTCCCCCCCCCCCTCCCCCCCTCGGCTTCACAGACCACCCGGGCCCCGCGGCTCTGCAACCGCCGCAGTGAACTATTATGTTCACTGCCGGCGGGCCCAGGAGCGGCATTACCGGGCCCCGTGGCAGTTGCTTTGTTTGCTACCCCGATAGTTACGCCCCTGAATATATTCTATATAGAGAGAGAGATGGAGAGATGATATAGAAATGAGATACATAGGAGATAGATATTAGAGAGAGAAAGACGGTATAGAAAGATATAGATATTAGGAGACAGGGAGTGGCAGAAATATGAGATATATATTAGAGAAATAGACAATATGGTATAGAAAGATATATATTAAGCATATAGAGAGAGATATTAGACAGTGATAGCTATAGAGAGGGAGACGGATATAAGATCGGAAGATAGATAAATAGTAGCTATATATTAGATAGATAATAGAGAGACAGGGAGATAGAGAGAGAGAGATCTAGGGCGGAAAAGATGTAGATGGATATGAGATGGATATTAAATAGATACAGTATAATAGAGATAGATAATATGGTATTAAAAATATATCAAAGATATTAGATGTAAGATAGATAGAGATATGGCAGAGACATGAGATGAATATCAGATAATACATAGAGGGAGAGAAATGGATAAATATGCGATAGTTTGGAGATAGAAGTTATGATATAGAAAGATATTAAATAGAGATAGATATGAAATAGATATATAGTGGGAAAGAGATAGATAGAAATTGGGAGATAGAAATTAGACAGACGATATGATATTGAAAGATATTTGGTAGATATATATATATTAGATATAGAGAGGGATATAGTTAGGAGATAGATGAATAGATATGAGACAGATATAATATAGCAAGAGAGAGGTATTAGATATGTGTAGAGGGAGATAGATAATATGGTATAAAAAGGTATGAGAGACATTAGATAGATATAGAGAGAGATAGATCTAGACGTATAGATAGGGAGAGAGAGAGATAGATATAACATATTAGACCTAGAAGGAGATATGGCAATACTGAGGATGAGAGAGATATTAGATAGATATGGTATACATTGAAGAAGGACAGATGGGTATGGAATAGATAGATATTAGATAGATATGAGATAGACAGACTCTGCATTTGCCGCAGGGCTCTGCATTGTAACACTATGGTCATGCAGCAATGATTATAAGAATCTGTCTCTGGTAACGTGATATCCCTTCAGCCTTATGAGTCCATCATGTGAAAACATCGTTAACAAAGTCACTTTAAATCACTGGTGTAGTGCTGAAGATCTATGTGATAATGATATTATTTTGCAGGTTGACTCTATTTGTACACGTTTATCTGACCACCTGGATTATGATATGATTAGCCATACCTCCCAAGTGTCCCTATTTTGGAGGGACAGACCCTATTTTTAACCCTTGTCCCTCTTAGCTCTATAAATGTCCCTTTTTTCATCTGGGAAATAGTTTATTGACACAAATCTATCTGGCTGTAGAAAGTATCTGATTGCTTCCTCGCTGTACATTACATAACAACTTAATTTACATTTCATCATTGGATACAAAGCAATCCTGCAAATGTCTCCATTTTTGGATGTCTATATGTTTGGGTGTTGTTGGAGGCGTTGCCTGATGTGTCCCTCTTTGCAATCTCTAAAGGTTGGTAGCTATGTGATTAGCTGTTGTGTGGGTCTACACTGGGTGGGCGAGCTTTCGTTTCCCATAAGCATCAGCCAGCTTTGGGTACCCCTTACTCTCTTGTCTTTCCTTGGACACTTTTGTTAGTAGCACCACATACCAGTGACACCTCGCAGTACCCGCCTTTTGGAGATGCTCTGACCCAGTTGTCTTGACATCACAGTTTGGCACTTGTTGCTCACATCTCTACTGTGCTTCTACCACAAGAAGTTGAAGATCTGACGGCTCACTTGTGCCTCCTATATATAACCATACATGCCAACTCTCCCGCTTTTGGCATGGGGGTCCCGCTAATGCCCCCCCTCCCCCCTGCGCCACCCCAGCAGAGTTGCAGGCAGCGGGGGTTCTTTAAATGACCGCGGCGCCGGCACCGCCGGGCTGCTCCTACAGGCGGGTGAAGCGGCCGCTCACCCGCCCAGCGGGTCTCACTGACTTGTGTGGCCGCAGCCGCACAGTCATTCAGCAGCTGCACGCTCCGTGCAGCTGCCGTACAGGGAGGAGGCAGGAGGGATCGTATGTACAGCGGGCGGTTGGCGCCTGGTGAGATGAGTAGTTTTTATTATTTTTTTTATTAGCTATTGGGGGCATCTACCTGGCTACAAGGGGCACTAACTGGCTACAAGGGGCACTACCTGGCTCCAAGGGGGCACTACCTGGCTACAAGGGGGCACTACCTGGCTAAGAAGGGCACTACCTGGCTACAAAGGGGGCACTACCTGGCTACAAGAGGGCACTACCTGGCTACAAAGGGAACACTACCTGGCTACAAGGGGGCACTACCTGGCTACAAGAGGGCACTCCCTGGCTTAAAAGGGGATACTACCTGGCTTAAAAGGGGGCAATACCTGGCTACAAGGGGGCACTACCTGGCTATAGGGGGCACTACCTGGCTCTATGGGCCCTACCTGGCTACAGGGGGGCTACTACCTGGCGATTAGGGGTCTACTACCTGGCTATTAGGGGTCACTACCTAACTATTAGGGGTCACTACCTGACTATTAGGGGGCACTACCTGGCTATATGGGGCTACTACCTGGCTATAAGGGCTACTACCTGGCTATAAGGGGCTACTACCTGGCTATAAGGGCACTACCTGGCTAGAGGGGCATCTACCTGGCTTTATTCCAGAGCTGTTATGCATTTAGGTGGAGTGGGTATGGCTTTTTCTAAGAGGCGTGGTGCACCAACAAGGTGGGCGTGATCATGCACATTTTTTGCCTCTCACAATCTCCCACATTTGAACTTTCAAAAGTTGGCAACTATGTATATAACCCCCATAACATGAGCTGTTGTCAGGAGACCGTGTTATTCCCTTCACCGGTCAGTGTTTTAATGTTATGGCTGTGCAGCATGTGTATATACATACCTCCCAAGTTTTAGAAATTGCAAAGAGGGACACATCAGGCCAAGCCTCTAACCATGCCCAAAACATGACATCACTCCAGGACACGCTTCTAACCACACCCATACACATACATGCCAACTTTTTAGCCAAAAAGAGACACATTTTCAGGATTACATTGTATCCAATGATAAAATATTAAGTAAGTTGTTACGTAATGTACAGTTAGGAAGCAATCAGATACTTTTTAAAGCAAGATAATCAGTTTAACGAAAAAAAGGGACGTTTATAGGGCTAAGAGGGACAGGGGTTAAAAATAGGGACTGTCCCTTCAAAATAGGGACACTCGGGAGGTATGGTATTTATTTACTACTGAATAATTGTTTTTAGAGAATATCACCGGGGGCATGTAGATGTAGGGTTATTTTTGAGCGGTATATGGCAGCTATTGGGGCATATGTCTAAATTAGTGACTAGGCCGCGTGTACTGAATAGGGTCATTTCTTAACTAGATGCCGACCGCCCATTGATTACAAGCATACAGCGGTCAACATCTAAGGCCAAATTTACACGGCGTCTTTGGGGTGTATAGTGGCGCTACACGCTGGGTGTTTTAGAAGTACGCGCTGGTTCTGTGCCAGCTCCCATAGACCCTAACTTTCCCTGGCATGTAAGCACCGGGAAGAAGTGCTGTGTGACTTAATTCTACCGGAGCGTAAAATGCGTCCTGGAAAACGGCAGGTAATCGTAGCTCTCAATGAGAGCTACGAATTAGCGTATTTGTGGGGCGTAATTCGGGTGTATTGTAGCACGATTACACCCCACAAAGATGCCGTGTGAACATACCCTCATTGCATCATTTCTTAACTAGATGCCCACAGCCCACTGATTATAAACATACAGTGGCCGACATCTAAGGCCAAATTCACACGCCGTCTTTGGGGCGTATAGTGGCGCTACAAGCATGGTGTTTTTGAAGTACATGCTGGCTCTGTGCTGGCTCCCACAGACCCTCACTTTCCCCGGCATGTAAGCGCTGTAAAGAAGTGCCATGTGACTTTTTTCTCCCGGAGCGTAAAACGCGTCCCAAAAAAATGGCAGGTAATCATAGCTCTCAATGAGAGCTATGAATTACCGTATTTGCAGGGAGTAATTCGGGTGTATTGTAGCACAATTACACACCAAATTTCGTCCGCAAAGACACCATGTGAACATACCCTAAGGGTATATTCACATGGCGTATTGGGGCGCATACTGTGCGCGCCGCAATACACCATGTGTTCTAAAAATACACGCTGTTCAGCACTTCTATCATCAGCGGCGTGAAGAAATGACTAGTCACTTCTCTCCCCGGGCGTACAATACGATCGTATTGTACGCCCGGGGGAGACGAGACGTATTCATAGTTCTCTATGAGCTATGAACTACTGTAATTGAGGCGCGCATTTCGCCCGTATTAAAGCACAAATACGCGTGAACATACCCTAACTCTGCACGGATGATCTGGAACTCCAAGGCCAGGTTCACACGTCGTATTGCGGCATGTACAGAATGTGCCATAATACGCGTTCATTGTGCTGTTGAAATTATGTGTTCACTGTTTACACGTATTTTGGAGGAATTACACCCAAAATACGTACTGATTCAGTGCTGATATTTTCATAGAGTACGTTCAGACAGTACGTAATCCTCCCGAAAAAAAGCGCCAAAATTTACAGTATAACGACTGCAGAATACCTCCATTAATTGCTATGTAAAATCATCTACATTGTCGTTTCCTTCAATACATAAAAATAAAGCTGAATATATGGAAAAGCATTAAAACCCACCCACGTGTACTAGGGAAAAGAAAAATGTGCCTGGTCAGGAAGGAGTTAATATAATAATCCACAGAGGAAGAAAGGAAATTTTTTACCTTTACTGTTTGCCGAAGGCACAAAATGGCGTCCACCAGCAACAGTGTGCAGGATTAGATAAGTGGCCTGAAAGATCACGTGGACTGACACAAAGGACCGCAGGGCTAGAAACCCCGGGCATTGCTATGATGTGCTGCCATCTGTGCCCAGCTGCAGCGAGGTGAAGCCAGAACTTGCCGATATTCAGGTGTCCACAGTCTGCAATGTGTGTTGGAGAACTACTAGTTCCAGCAGATATTTCCTTTCTTCAGGGAGCCATTTTGTGTCAGGGAGCAGGCTGCCATTTTGATAGGGAGCAAGTTGCCATTTTGTGTCAGAGAGTGGGCAGCCATGTTCTGTCAGAGATTAGGCAGTCATTTTGTATCAGAGAGCAGGCTGCCATTTTGTGCCAGGGAGCAGGCTGCCATTTTGTGCCAGGGAGCAGGCTGCCATTTTGTGCCAGGGAGCAAGCAGGCATTTTGTGTCAGGGAGCAAGCAGCCATTTTGTGTCAGGGAGCAGGCTGCCATTTTGTGTCAGGGAGCAAGCAGCCATTTTGTGTCATGGAACAGGCAGCCATTTGGTGTCAAGGAGCAGGCAGTCATTTTGTGTCAAGGAGCAGGCTGCCATTTTGTGTCAGGGAGCAGGCTGCCATTTTGTGTCAGGGAGCTGCTCTGTCGATCCATCAGCGTTCAGTATAAAAACTCTGCATTAGAACTGTTGCTACAGTATTGCCCAGAGCAGCCAATCGCATTCCAGTTTACCTCAGGCAGAAATGAAAGCGCAGTGCTGATTGGCTGACATCACCAACTGCCCTGGCCTCACTCTGCCCTTGTTTCCGGGCAGATACTGTTCATCGCTGTATTGATGCCACAGCACAATATGGCAATCAGGCTAATGTCCATTTTTAAGACCCAAAAATTCTGATTATGTTCAAAACTGTGCCAAACACCACTCATACCCAAGTACAAATAAATCTCCCTCACGCTGCAACTTCATTATTCGTTTTTTAAAGATTAAAATCAGGCTGCCATTACCCTGTCATGTACACAATGCATATTAATACAGTCAGCAAGAGCGGCTATTTCTGTGGTAAACCATGATTTGTTTTTCATACATTCAGCTCTGTTCACACTTGTGCTATGATTCCATTTATAACCCGAAACCCTGATACACACTTGCCCCATCTTTATTCTGCAGACTTTTTATTATTATTTTTTTTTACTTGCTTCACAGTGCCATTTTCTGAAACCAATAACTTTTCAGCCTACAGACTCGTACGAGGGCTTGTTTTCCTGGGGACTGAAGTGCGTTTTTTTTATTGGCAACATTTTCGTATACTGGTAACATCTTCATCACTTTTTATTCCAACTTTTAGAGATTCAAAAGGGTAAAGAAAAAAACCATCCAATTTTTTGGGGCTTTTTTTTGGACAGATATAGGGATGAGGGGAAAATTTTAAAAGGGTTTTATTTTAATAGATCTGACTTTTACAGTCGCGGCGCTACAGATTAGGTATAATAATGTATAATATGTTGTTTTTTCATTTGTAAAATGTGGTGAGGGGATGAGCCTTTTGCGGGGCCTTTTGTCATTCCCCTTTTGCGGCCCTGGGGGGCCACTGTGTGGCCTCTGGGCAGTCACTGTGCGGCCCCTGTGGGGGCCCCTGGTGGCCTCTGTGCGTCAAATTGTGGCCCCCTTTCCGCCCTTTAAAGGCCCCCGGGGGGGGCTCTGTGTGGCCCCTGTGCGGTCTCTGTTTGCCCCCTGTGGGGTCTTTATACAGCCCCTGTGGGGCCCTTGTGCGGCCCCTACAGGGTCCTTATGTGGTCCCTGTGCGACCCCTGTGCGGTCCCTGTGGGGTCTCTGTGCGGTCCCTGTGGGGTCTCTGCGCGGCCCCTGTGGGGTCTTTGTGCGACCCCTCTGGGATCCCTGTGTAGCCCCTGTGCAGCCTCTCTGTGGGCTCCTGTGGGGACCCCCGGCGGCCCCTGTGGGGGGGCCCCCCTGTGCGGCCCTGTGGGGTTCCCTTTTTTCAACCCCTTTTGGGATCCCTGTGTAGCCCCTGTGCAGCCTCTCTGTGACTCCTGTGCGGCCCCTGTGTGGGTGTGGATGCTGTAATTTTTTTGGACAGACCCTTAGAGGGGGCTCTTCCCCCCAGCCTTTCCCCCTTCCTGATGACACGTTCCCGCCTTTTTTGTGACCTCAGAGGAGTCGGTGGCCAGCGCTCGTGAAAAGTAATAAGTGACCCGAAAATGCACATGTAATACATCAGCACGTACCAAAATAAGAATTTCCTTTTTTTGGGTTTTCCCTAGTTACAGTTTTTGCAGGACAAAGCCCTACAATACTGCAACGCATTCCGGGTGATTTGGATGCTTATTTTTAAGCGCTGAATCGGCGTTAAAAAGGGCTTGATATTTTGCAGTTTTCAGTTGAGTTTTTGACAAGGTTTTGATTTAACGCGGTTCACACGGCGTATAGCGGCATGTACCTGTGCACACTGCTATACGCCTGCTGTGGGAAGTACGCACTGGCCAGCACGTGTTTCCCACAGCCAGCGCTCCGTCCCCTTTTCACCCTCCCTTTCCCCGTTACATGTCACTCCTTTTGCCGGCCGCGCAGTACGCGTCGGGGAATACGTTGTAATGTGGTAGTACTTAATGAGTGCTATGATATTACTGATACTACTAGCGCATTGCAGCGCAATTACGCCCCGAAGTGCTCCCCGTAAATACGTTGTGTGAACATACCCATACAATTTTTTTCTGGGACGTTTTTTTGGGTCAGGTCCACGTCAAAAACATGTTTTGGACATTGTTTTGAAGCTCTTCTGTGTTTTACGCTCATAATTCTGCAACCTAAAGGGAGTGCAAAAAATGCAGCCTAGTTTGTTTAAGGGTATGATCACACGGCGTAATTGCGGCGCGTACAGTACGAGCCGCAATACACTGTGTGTTTTGGGAGTCGCGCTGATCAGCGCATATTCCCAAAGCACGGGGGGCCGGCAGCCCACGGGCCCCATTGACATGCGTTGTCAGCGGCGTGTAATCGGAGTGAATAATTGACATGTCACTTATCTCCCCCGCGCGTACAATACGATTGCATTGTACGCGCGGGGGGGGACAAGGCGTAATCCATAGTTCTCTATGAGAGCTGATGCGTCTTTCGGATTCATTCAAAGAATTGACATGTCAATTCTTGATCTGTTTGACACAGCAGACATCTTATTTAAAACTAAAGGGTGCGTTTCTGCTGCAGCAAAAATGCATCCAAACACCCATCTGCTGTTTTTTGTATAGAAAATGTATCCAAAAATGTATTGCTCATGCCGTGTGAACAAACCCTAATGTGTAATTGGTGCATTTTTTAAATTTCTAAATGTGCCAAAAAATTCATGAAAAAAGCATTAAAGAAAAGAAAGGGAAAAATGCACATCTTGTCCAAAGAATTGTTTTAACATTTCTTTTCTTTAGTGCCTTTCTCGGGATTTTTTTGAAACGTAAAAACAATTCTTTGGACAAGATGTGCATTTTTCCCTTAAAAAACATTTCTATTTTTCAGCATCCTTTTCTGCAGTGTGTGAACACAGCCTTAGGTTATGTTCACATGGCCTGAAAAAGATTGCTGTAAAATATGCACGTATTTAAAGGGAAAATGTGCATAATTTATGTTCGTATTGTCATGCAATTTTACGTGCACATTGTGCTTTTCAGGAGTGTTTTGGTGTTTATAAAAAAAATAACTGCACCAATGAAGTCAAACAGAATACATGCATAATTGGTACATTTTTTGCAATCACCATTGACTCTCTATTGTAAAATTGCGTACGTTAACAAGGATTAAGTAGTGACAGGCACTTTGTTTTTTTATATGCTGCATATTGCTTAAAACGACACATGAAAACACATGTTCCCAATTGGGCTTTTTCCCATAGAAAAAAATAAGATGCTTTACGTGGATTTTTTGGTGCATTTTATGCGTTAAAATATGGGTCAAAAACAGTGTATGAATCTAGCCTGATGGACAAACATATACATCCTGTCTTTAACACATCCAATCCTAGTTTCAGTCTACAAAAAAAAGTACAATGCTGCACCGGGTATACAAGGCCTAAGTGAATGAATGTGTTTTTTTTTTGCAAAACCCAGTGTTGTCTGATGTACTGGTTTGGAAATTCTCCTCTAAATTTGAGATTTTAGACCAATTATTTTGGTTCATTGGGTAAGCTGTAAGGTTTTTCCTTTAAGCACATTGCTAAGGGACTTGTCCACAGCATGGACAATTCTTTTATGAATCAGCAGTTGATGTTATTTAATGCCTGAGTTACTCTGAACAAGGTAAATGTTGATACTAACTGTTATGGTGGGCATTAATCACTGGAGGTTTGGGATACAATGTCTTTGTTGAATTTACCCTAATCGCTGCAAACCATGTGTTGCTCAGGGCTCTTGACACAATTTAGATGAATATGATAGTATTTCACTCTCAATTGAAAACCGTAAGAATGATGTTCACAT
This sequence comes from Phyllomedusa bahiana, assembly GCA_025379985.1. NCBI lineage: Eukaryota > Metazoa > Chordata > Amphibia > Anura > Hylidae > Phyllomedusa > Phyllomedusa bahiana. The sequence goes on along the minus strand of JAODAL010004437.1, from coordinate 32,459 downwards.
CTCATTTTCTTCTGTTACAAGTTGACCTTTACAAGTTTATTTTAATATTCTTTGCAGGTTTCATGCAAAATTTTGTCCATTGACTATTAAAAATGAATGAAGTCGACTTTAGCAATTTTGACAAGCTACTTTTAGAACTAGGTATGTATGTTATTTTTAGCCTGTGCACATGTATGTTTCTTTATTCATATGCTCTCTAACTATACTAATACCATCTTCAGTATTTCAGAATGAGCAAGAAGCCCAGAACAAGAGAAATACCAAGGAACTTATCCATCGTAAGTTTACATAAAAAATACTAAAACACAATAGCATTTACACAGTAAAGCATATTCAATTTTGGTGCAAATTTATCCATGTATACACTCTGCTGTATCTGAGACCGCTGCAAGCAGACACCAGAAAATGATATGACAAGGCAAATAATATGGGATTATATTTATCGCCTATCTACAGAATAGGTGATAAGTGTCTAATCACTGGGAGTCCCACTGATTACTAAAATGAATGGGGACCACAAGTGTTTGAACGGAGCAGCAGTAAAACATGCATTCTGTTACTCTTTTCAAAGTCTATGGGACTTTGCTGGGTAAATAATTATTGTCTGTTGTGGGAAGAGCCATTTTTATTCTATGACAACATTTTAAAGGAGTGTTCCCATTGTAGAATTTGATGTCATGTTTATATGATATGCCATCAAAGTCTAATAGGAACGGGTCCTACCTCTTGGACGACACCTATGCCAGGAACAGGTCACCAAAGGTGTTGGCTCAAAATGGAGAGCCAGTCAGACTTGTGGACGACACTCCATGGTAGTTCTAAGTAAAGATGAGCAGTTTGTACTCAGTTATACTTGAAACTCCTATAGAACAGAATGGAAAAGTTGTGCGCAAGCGTAACCAGCTCTCCATTCTGAGACAATATATTGGGGGCGTGTTCCCGAGTGGAACCCGCCGCCATCTGACTTTTATGGCCTGTCCTATCAATAGGAATAAAGTCTATAGTGGAAGCCCTCCTTTAAGTCTCTGATTTTATTTGTGGGCATGTTAGCAGTATCCATCAGGAGTATTCTATGACCTATACCTCTGCTATGTACATAGGCCCCTATTTACCAAAGCAATGTCCATGGCATTATATGTTGACTGTGGTTTACAACAACAGCACAGGAAAGACAATTAAAAAGTAAATATATATATATATATATATATATATATATTATATATATATATACTGTATATATATATACTGTATATGTATATATATATACTGTATATGTGTATGTATATACAGGGACCACTGTATCTACGTAGATATTATCATTATAACAGCAATCCAGCATAAAACAGTGCAATGTAGCATAATATGCATCTATAAGTTTTTTTGCCAAATAATTTAGTAAACATTAGAACTTCCCAACACCACAAATGCAGAAGAATTTGTCTGCTAAATTTTGTCTAGGTATACATGTTATTTCTATAATTCAGTTTTGTCATGGTATTTTTTACCTATAGGTTATCAAGCTAAAATTTTACATGAGCAACAACAAGTTCTGGCCTTAAAAAAGGATATCAGCTTAAGTGATGAAATAATTTTGGATTTACAAAAATACAATAGAAACAAAAGTGAGAATCCTGTTATGTAAGTACGATTAATGATATTATTACCTGGAGATGTTTCGAACATATCTTTTCCCCTTCAATAAAACTTCGTCTTAGAAATGTTCCTGTTCTTTTAGTCTGCATTATATTCACAGAAGACCAACCATGAGCACAGTCAGTCCTTTCTTAAAGGGGTATTCTCATCTCATAAACTAATGGCAAATAGCTAGGATATACCATCACCCAATAAACAGTGGGGTCTGAGCTCTGGATCAATTTTGTTTTCAAATATTGACAACCAATATGTGACTATTATAAGCAATGTGAAAAAAGTGGTCATTTTTTAGTTCTCTTATTTACATTACTTCCTGGTCTGTATCTCTGACTTCCTTTCTGTGTGCACTGATAGCAGAACAGATAATTGCTTGACATCCTCCTGCCAACCAGCTCAGCTACCAAACCAAGAGGGTCCTGCTGATAATACACTTAAAGGGGTTTTCTCATTTCAATGATTAGCGTTAAGCACCTAAGCAAAGGTAAATAAAGATTATTACCAAATACATTGCTGTTCTGATTTTGCTTCTCTTAACGTTAAGAGCAGATCTTATTTCCTATTCTTGCAGACAAGTTTTCCTAGTTACCGGCCACGTATCTCTGCTCTTACAGACTCCAGCAGTGGTCGGAATGATGAATCACTCTTGCTCTGTGCCTTATCTTGGAAGACCGTAGCTCATTTACATTAGTTAATGCCAAGCTTTAACCCTTTAGAGCTTTGTAGCCTTGTGTACTATAGTTTACAAACCTCCAGCATACATGTGACTGTGACATGATCAGCTTGGAATACCAGAGCTGATAGCTGATATGCTAAAGACCCACCCACAGCCTGACCAGGTAGTTTGAGTCTGAAGCTGCCTGTGGCTCTGTAAAACATCATGGTGGGAAAACCACTTTAAGTGTGAGGAGAACTGTAAACCTCTGGTGAGATATCCTGTATACACAGTGTTGGAATGGCCTATGGAGGGTTCCTCCGATGGACCCCTGGTCTGACCCAGCGGGGCCCGCTGCCACAAGGTGCTAGGCCCAGGCCACACATCATGTCTAAGAATGCCCGGGCCCTCCTGAGTGCTAATAGGCATATGTGTAAGGGCTTGTAGCAGAGCACCGCTGACACTCTGCTCCAATATCCTTCTTAGTAGGTCTAAGGTCCTAGGCCTTAAACCTACTAGGAGTCAGCTGTCATAGTTATATAGTTTGTAAGGCCGAAAAAAGACAAGACGTCCATCCAGTTCAGCCTATTTTGCTAAAATGTTGCTAAAATGTTGATCCAGAGGAAGGCAAAAACCCCAATGAGGTAGGAGCCAATTGTCCTCATTTTAGGGAAAAAATTCCTTCCATACTCCAATCTGGCAATCGGAATAAGCCCTGGATAAACTACCCCAATCCAGAATCCTAGATACTATAATTTATTATATCATTATGCTCCAGAAATGCATCCAAACCCTTTTTGAACTCTGTTATAGAATTCACCATGGCAAGTTCCTCTGGCAGAGAGTTCCACAGTCTCACTGCTCTAACAGTAAAGAATCCCTTTCTATGTTTATGTAGAAACTTTCTTTCCTCTAGATGTAGAGGATGCCCCCTTGTTCTTAATACAGTCCTGGGTATAAATAAATCTTGAGAGAGATCTCTATATTGACCTTTAATGTATTTAAACATATATATGTCCCCAAAGCCGTCTTTTCTCCAAGCTAAATAACCCTAATCTTGCAAATCTTTCTGGGTATTGCAGTCCACCCAGTCCTTTTATTATTCTTGTTGACGCCTGTGTACCTGTTCAAGCTATACAATGTCTGTCCTGTGTACTAGTGCCCAAAACGGTCCACAATATCCCATGTGTGGTCTGACCAGTGACTTGTATAACAGAAAAATAATGTTCTCATCCTCTGCATCTATGCCCCTTTTAATACACCCCATGATCCTATTTGCATCGTCCTCACACAGGCGGCGCGATGACATCATATCAACGTGTCACCTATGCCGGGCTTTAGTAGGAAAAGCCTGGCAGTAAAGGCCAGCTGCTTGACCTACAGGTCATTGAGGAACAGGAAGAGGCGAGTGTATTTTTTTTTTTTTCATCTAATGGGATCTGACCTGACTGAGGCCTATCTACTATCTACCTAAAAGCAACTTACCTACCTGTCTGGAGGAAATCTACCTACCTACCATGGGCCTAAACACTACCTACCTGGGAGCAATATACCTACCTAGCATGGGCCTCACCACTGCCTACCTACCTAGGGGCAATCTGCCTACTTATCTAGGGCTTAACTACTGCCTAACTACAGCCAATCTACCTGCCTACCTAGAGCAAGCTAACTACCTACCTAGGAGCAGTCTACCTACCTGGGGCCCCAGCGCTCTATCTTGATTACAGATTAGAGGGATGATGTCATCACATCGGTCTGTCTAATTTGAAGCGAGACTGGGTAGGGGCACCGTACAGATGGTGGAGACAGCAAGGCAAAGTGGGCCCCTAAAATCAGCTCCTCTGGTGGACTTAAGCACCCCAGTCCGACATGATGTATACATTGCAGCTGACAGACTGTGAGAGGTTACAACAGGCATTATGTTCCCTTTTACTATTCTGCTGCAGTCCTGTATGACATAACAGGGGCAGGTTCGATACTAATTCATCTCTGCACTCTTCTTTTTAGCTCATGCCTTCTCTGCCCACAAAGCTGATATATAAGTAGTGATTTTGTTAGTAATCCATACCCTATTCCTAGCTAAGCAAGTCTTGGCGATGGCATTTTCTTTCTTATTACAAACTTCATTGTAGAAATAAACACACAAAGAAAAATCTTCAGTGTAATGATGGATGTTTACAGAGTACATATAAGTTGATGAGGTAATGTTATCAAATAATAGAATATTTAAGATCAAGTGTACTCCACTGAGAAGGAGCATAAAAGAGAAAAAAAGGGGGGGAGGCAGAGAAGGGAGACCAGGGGGAAGAGGAAGAAGAAGTTTGAGGAATTGCATATAACGTTAAAACTTGGCAATGTGTTAATTTTTTTAGAGCTGAAGATAAACAATAGGACAGTTGTCCCAGAAAAAAAAAAAAAGTAACATTGATAGAGCCTAGTATGCAGAGGTCTCAGACCTGATAAGAGGTGAGACAGTATTTTTGATGTTCACCAATTGAACGAAAGAGAGAAGAATTACAGAATGATATCCAATTTTGCCATTTCAAGTACAATTTATCTATTGTATTAGTGCAAAGGTGTCGAACACAAGGCCCGCGGGCCAAATCCAACCGAGTCAGTCAGCAGCTGCACACTCAGTGCAGCTGCTCTTACAGGGAGGAGGCAGGAGGGATCGTTTCCCTCCTACCTTCTCCCTTTGTATGTAAAACACTCGGTGAGCGCTGTACTTACATATCGGTGAAGCAGGGGGCGTGACGCACCGCTTTACTCATGCCCCCTGCGACGCTAGATCTCCTCAGTCGGCAGCCTCTGCCACTCCAGGAGATCCCTGTGAGCTGCGTGACGGCGTAAGTGCTGTGATAATGTCACGCCGCTTACACCATACACCAGCTCCCTGACCTGCCCACACTGCACGGACCATGTGGTGGTGAGTACCTCTTTTTTACTTTTTATTCTTTAGCTGCAGGGGGCATCTACCTGGCTACAGGGGGCTCTATGGGGCTTCTACCTGGCTAGGGGGGGCTATATGGGGCATCTACCTGGCTACTGGGGTGCTATCTGGGGCATCTACCTGGCTACTGGGGGGCTATATGGGGCATCTCCCTGCCTATAGGGGGGCTATATGGGGCATCTACCTGGCTACTGGTGGGCTATAAGGGGGAATCTACCTGGCTACAGGGGGACTATATGGGGCATCTACCTGGCTACTGGGGGAGGGCTATATGGGGCATCTACCTGGCTACAGAGGACTATATGGGGCATCTACCTGGCTACAGGGGGCTATATGGGGCATCTACCTGGCTACTGGGGGCTATATGGGGCATCTAGCTGGCGAATGGGGGCTATATGGGGCATCTACCGGGCTACTGGGGGGCTATATGAAGCATCTACCTGGCTACTGGGGGTTATTTGGGGCATCTACCAGGCTACAGAAGACTATATGGGGCATCTACCAGGCTACTGAGGACTATATGTGGTATTTAACTGGCTACAGGGGACTATATGGGGCATCTACCTGGCTACAGAGGATTGTATGGGGCATCTACCAGGCTACAGAGGATTGTATGGGGCATCTACCAGGCTACAGAGGACTATATGGGGCATCCACATGGCTACAGGGGACTACATGGTGCATCTACTTGGCTACAGAGGACTATATGGGGCATTTACCTGGCTACAGAGGACTACATGGTGCATCTACTTGGCTACAGAGGACTATATGGGACATTTACCAGGCTACAGGGGGCTATGTGGTGCACCTGCCTGGCTACAGGGGGCTATACGGGACATCTGCCTGGTTACAGCGGGCTAGGTGGGGCATCTACCTGGCTACAGGGGGCTATGTGGGGCATCTCTCTTGCTACAGGGGGCTATGTGGGGCATTTCTCTTGCTACAGAGGACTATATGGGGCATCTACCTGGCTACTAGGGGGCTATATGGGGCATCTCCCTGGAAACAGAGGGCTATGTGGGGCATCTCCCTGGCTGCAGAGGGCATATTACCTGGCTACATGGGGCAACTACCTGGCTACAGGAGGCATATTACTACCTGGCTACAGGGGGCAAATTTACTACCTGGCTACAGGGGGCAAATTTACTACCTGGCTACAGGGGGCAAATTTACTACCTGGCTACAGGGGGCAAATTTACTACCTGGCTACAGGGGGCAAATTTACTACCTGGCTACAGGGGGCAATATTACTACCTGGCTACAGGGGGCAAAAATATATATCTACCTACATGGGCAGATATAACTGTCATCTACAGGGGGCTTTATACCTACTTATCTACCTACAAGGGTCATATGTACCTATCTACCTATGGGGGGGGGCAATATATTCTTCCTTGTTGCCCTCAAAGGGCTAATAAAAATAGCAATACTGTAAAAAATGTAATAGTTAAGGAGAAGTTCCATTTACACAGTTCTAAAATTATGTCGGCCCTTTAAGGTACGCCATGAGGCTGATGTGGCCCCCGGTGAAAACGAGTTTGACAACCCTGTATTAGTGGCCCCCATATTAGGCTCCTCCATACATCAGAAGTGTACGATCTCCCCCAACCAAGAAGAGATAGTGGAAATCTGTTGTGATCTCCAAAGTCTTGGAATAAGTAGTTTAGCTGCCACCGGTGTCAGACTGGGGGGTCTGGGGCCCACAGGGGAGTTGATCTTGAGGGGCCCACCCTACTGTACATGAAAATATTACCGGCCTCTCGGAAATAAACGCGCCCATTTTACGACATAATACAGTGTTCAAAACATAACTGTATTGTGTAGTACAATAGCAAGAGAGTCACATATCTGTATCTCACACATATGTCAGTCTAACATATCATAGACACAGGGCTAAGTAGCTCCATCCATATCCCTATCCACCCACAATATCCCCCTCCAATAGTCCACATACAATATCCACCTCCATGTTTCCCTTGGTCACGCACCTCACCACCTTCTAAAATAAACACCAGCAAGAAAGAAAGTCTAACTCCTATCACAGGGTCAGGTGTTCCCTCATTCTTACAATCAGGGACACATGTATGCTGCCACTATACATGCGCCGATATATCCTACAACACCACCATATAGAGACCACATAGAGGTCAGACACCAGCTCAGGTATAACCTACAACACCGCCATATAGAGACCACATAGAGGTCATACATGAAAAAACTTTGAGACTCTCGGTTCACATATTTTGATCAAAAGATGTTTAAGCTGCCCACGACTTTCAACGTGATCTCAAAATCGGGCAGTCCTATCCTATCTTACCTCTCAATCGAGCCAATCAGGCCTCTCGCTGGGTCAACCGACCTCCATTATTCAGAGAGAAAAAATAAAAAACACCCAACCTGCAAGCTGCCCTTCTTATGACAGCCTGTGAGAGTGGGCGGGGACAGAAACCCAAAATGGAAGCACCCCTTCCTTCCCATATAGGTTAAAATCAATGTACACCAAGTATAACGTATGTTTCTGCACACAAAAACATTTCTGAAAAAACGTATGCAAACCTGGGTGCCACTGGCAGGGCTGCGGCACACATGTAATTATACATGTACGCACACAGACCGCCGCCAGCGGCACATTTCTGCAAAAAGGGGCAATATACTACGTGGAAACCCCTAAAGAAGCATTTATGCTATCTATCAACACATGAAAAACTTTGAGACTCTCAGTTCACATATTTTGATCAAAAGATGTTTAAGCTGCCCACGACTTTCAACGTGATCTCAAAATCGGGCAGTCCTATCCTATCTTTACCTCTCAATCGAGCCAATCAGGCCTCTCGCTGGGTCAACTGACCTCCATTATTCAGAGAGAAAAAATAAAAAACACCCAACCTGCAAGCTGCCCTTCTTATGACAGCCTGTGAGAGTGGGCGGGGACAGAAACCCAAAATGGAAGCACCCCTTCCTTCCCATATAGGTTAAAATCAATGTACACCAAGTATAACGTATGTTTCTGCACACAAAAACATTTCTGAAAAAACGTATGCAAACCTGGGTGCCACTGGCAAGGCTGCGGCACACATGTAATTATACATGTATGCACACAGACCGCCGCCAGCGGCACATTTCTGCAAAAAGGGCAATACTCGATTGAGAGGTAAAGATAGGATAGGACTGCCCGATTTTGAGATCACGTTGAAAGTCGTGGGCAGCTTAAACATCTTTTGATCAAAATATGTGATCCGAGAGTCTCAACGTTTTTTCATGTATGATAGATAGCATAAATGCTTCTTTAGGGATTTCCACATAGGGGTCAGACACCAGCTCAGGTATAACCTACAACACTACCATATAGAGACCACATAGTGGTCAGACACCAGCTCAGGTATAACCTACAACACCGCCATATAGAGACCACATAGTGGTTAGACACCAGCTCAGGTATAACCTACAACACCGCCATATAGAGACCACATAGTGGTCAGACACCAGCTCAGGTATAACCTACAACACCGCCATATGGAGACCACATAGTGGTCTGACACCAGCTCAGGTCACCATCACATTACAATATAAAAAATAACCCCTGAAATCAGGGACTCATCGGAGACGTCTTGACTGAGGAGTCGTTCTCTTCTCTCATGAGTCGTTCTTATTCCCTTTTCTTCTGCATCCGCTCCACACCGCCATGATGACTTGTCCCGGCCACAAATCATATCTGCAGAAATTACACACAAATATCTTAGACTCCTCAATTTTCCAGCATTTCTTTACCTATTCCCACCTCTGTACCAACTACCCAGGGGGTGAAGGGTGGGGAGAGGCCCCAGGTAACTAGATAGGCCCTATTTAGGTAGGTAGACTCTCGCTGGATAAGTTGGTAGGCCAGCCCCAGGCAAGCTGGTGGGTACCTAGCCACGGGTGGGTAGGTAAATAGCCCCCAGGTAGATAAGCAGGCCCCAGTTAGGAAAATAGATAGGCTACAGTTAGGTAGGTGGTCCCCAGTTAGGTAGGCTGTAGGTAGGTGTTGTGAGTCCAATAGTTAGGCTGTTTGGTAGGTGGTTTTTCCCAGTTAGGTAAGCTGTAGGTATTTAGGTCCCCTTTATATAGGCTGCAAGCAGTTAGGGACCCCCTTTAGGTAGTATACAGGCACTTAGGGCCTCCTTAGGTAGTATACAGGCAGTTGGGGGTCTCCTTTAGGTAGTATACAGGCAGTTAGGGGCCTCCTTTAGGTACTATACAGGCAGTTAGGGGTCTCCTTTAAGTACTATACAGTTAGGGGTCTCCTTTAGGTAGTATACAGACAGTTAGGGGTCTCCTTTAGTAGTATACAGGTAGTTAGGGCCTCCTTTAGGTAGTGTGCATGAAGTCAGGGCCCCCCCTTTAGCTACTGTGTAGGTAGTCAGAGCCCCCTTAGTATTTAGGTAGCCAGGGCCCCTTTAGATAGTCAGGCCCATCCTGTAGGTAGTCAGGGCACCCATTGTAGAGAGGGCCCCCCTGTAGGTTGGCAGGGCCCCCCTTGTAGTCAGGGCCCCCTGTAGGTAGCCAGAACCCCCCTTGTAGTCAGGGCCCCTTGTAGGTAGTCAGGGCTCCCCTTGTAGTCAGGGCCCCCCTATAGGTAGCCAGGGCCCCCCATGTAGGTAGCCAGGGCCCCCCTTGTAGTCAGGGCCCCCCTGTAGGTAGTCAGGGCCCCCCTTTGTAGCCAGGTCCCCCTTGTAGCCAGGACCCCCCTTGTAGTCAGGGCCCCCTGTAGGTAGCCAGGGCCCTCCTTGTAGGTAGTCAGGGCCCCCTTAGTAGAGAGGGCCCCCCTATAGGTAGCCAGGGCCCCCATGTAGTTAGTCAGTTCCCCCCTGTAGCTAGCCAGGGCCCCACTTGTAGTCAGGTCCCCCCTATAGGTAGCCAGGTCCCCCCTTGTAGGTAGCCAGGGCCCCCCTTGTAGGTAGCCAGGGCCCCCTTTGTAGTCAGGGCCCCCTTTGTAGCCAGGGCCCCCTGTAGGTAGCCAGGGCCCCCTGTAGGTAGCCAGGGCCCCCCTAGTAGTCAGGGCCCCCCTAGTAGTCAGGGCCCCCCCCTAGTAGCCAGTCAGTGCACCCCTGTAGTTAGTCAGTGCCCCCCTGTAGTCAGTGCCCCCCTGTAGGTAGTCAGGGCCCTCTGTAGCTAGCCAGGGCCCCCCTTGTAGTCAGGGGCCCCCTATAAGTAGCCAGGGCCCCCGGTAGGTAGCCAGGGCCCCCTTGTGTAGTGAGGGCCCCATTTGTAGTCAGGGCCCCCTGTAGGTAGCCAGGGCCCCCCCTTGTAGTCAGGCCCCCCCTTGTAGCCAGGGCCCCCCCTTGTAGCCAGGGCCCCCCTTGTAGCCAGGGCCCCCCTTGTAGCCAGGGCCCCCCTGTAGATTGTCAGGGCCCCCTTAGATTGCCAGTTCCCCCTTTGTAGAGAGCGCCCCCCTATAGGTAGCCAGGGCCCCCCATGTAGTCAGGGCCTCCTGTAGGTAGCCAGGGCCCTCCTCGTAGTCAGGGCCCCCCTTGTAGGTAGCCAGGGCCCCCCTTGTAGTCAGGGCCCCCCCTTTAGGTAGCCAGGGCCCCCCTTGTAGGTAGCCAGGGCCCCCTTTGTAGTAAGGGCCCCCCCTAGTAGTCAGGGCCCCCCCTAGTAGCCAGGGCCGCCCTGTAGGTAGTTTAAAAAAAAAAAGAAAAAACACCCACTTTCCCGGCTCCGGCTCCTGGTCGCTCCCGCCGCCTCCGTACTGCCGCCCTGCATAGGCGGCGCGGTGATGTGACGTCACCGCGCGCCTACGTCACCAGTAGGGACGCCCGGCAGGCTCAAGGCCTAGTGCCTTAGGCCTGCCAGGGAGAATCGCGGAGCCGAGCGTGGGCGGCGCTCGGCTCCGCTGACACCGCGCAGCCCCGGGGGTCGGGGACATTAGTCCCCGGCTACCGGGCCCGGTCTCTGGGCACTCGGGACGCAGGTCTCGGGCGTTCAGGGACTGGATGTGCGGCCGTGCCCCGGGGAGCGACGGCACTGCCTCCGGGGCCCACAGCGGCTCGGAGGGGGGGGCACCGGGGGATTCACCGATCCCCCTGCGGCCCAGTCCGAGCCTGGGAATGAGAGTAAGTTATCCCGAATAGTTACAGTTGACATCGGTACCATAAATAGAAGACGGGATGCCGGGTCATTTTTGCCCTTAATTTTTTTTGTTTTTTAACTCCACACCACACCAACTTTTTTTTTTTCATTGATACAGCCTTAGGTGGGCATCTATTCTGTGGCAGGCAGAGTATTTTGTTATCCCTTCCTTAATGTACCAATATTTGGTGACAACATACATTACGTTTTTCATCCCTGCCTTCCAAAAGTCATTTATTTTTTCTTCCAGATTAGCCATATAAGGGCTTATTTTTTTTTTTAATGGTACCAGTTAAAATACCATATAAAGTACACTGTATTTGGAACAAAAAATTATGTGTCCGATGGAACTGGAAGAAAAGCAATTGCGCCTATTTTGGGTTTTGGTTTATAGAATTCACTGTATTCACTTGATATATACAGTTGGCTGGTTAGTATGATTCTGTCATTACCAAATTTACAGGCAGTCCCCGGTTTACATACGGGTTAGGGACTGTAGGTTCGTTCTTAAAGGGGTTTTGCCACGATGTAATGTTGAGGTGTGATCCTCCAAAATGGGTATTTAATCACTTTTCTAAATATATGTCGTTAACAAAAGTGAAGCCCGTGAAAGCTACAGCATTTCTCAGTCCCCCTTAGTTACCTGAAAGTTGGCATTAGACACGACCAGAGGAGCTCTGACAGGCCGCGCTTGCGTGAAACACTTCTTATCTGATGACAGGGAAGATGAATGAGCTTTCAAGGGGCTGTGGAGAAAGTGCAGTGTATGAGTCTGTCTGCTGCATAGAGAAACCACTGTTGTAAAGTTATTATTTGAGTTAACTTTTGAGACGCTCTCTTATTCCTCACTCCTTGCTCACGCCCTCCCTCTCACCCCTGCAGATTTGTTTATATTCTACTCTGTGCTGATAAGGTAAGTAACTCACGTCCTGGCAAAACCCCTTTAAGTTGAATTTGTATGTGAGTCAGAACCAATATATTTAGTACATGTATGGTGTGTATTGTGTGTAATTATAGGCAAGTATATGTCCCCCATAGCAGGTATATGTCCCCCATAGCAGGTATAGGCAGGTATATGTCCCCTCTGAGGCAGGTATAGGTCCCTCATAGCAGGCATAGGCAGGTATAGGTCCCCCATAGCAGGTATATGTCCCTCATAGCAGGTATAGGTCCCCAATAGCAGGTATAGGCAAGTATATGTCCCCCCATAGGCGGGTATAGGCAGTCATGTCCCCCATAGGCAGTCATGTCCCCCATAGTCAGGTATGTCCCCCATAGGCAGGTATAGATCCCACATAGGCAGGTATAGGTCCCCCATAGGCAGGTATAGGTCCCCCATAGGTAGGTATAGATAGGGCTTATTTAAAAAAAACAAACACAGATACCACAGTCCCCCGCTGCTCACCTCTGGCTCCGTCTTCCTGCACAGGCCGGTGATGATGACATCGCGCGCTGCCTGTGCCGGAGACTCCGGAAGGTCGCAGGTCTGCTTGAGGCTTCCGGAGTCTTCCGCTGTATGTGCTCCAGTAGGAGTCGCGTACAGCCGAAGTGATCCTCGCTGGTGCCCGGGACATGGCAGTGCCCGGACACCGACGGGGACCAGAGAGTCAGCTGTATGCGCTCCTAGGAGTCGCGTTCAGTTGCAAAGATTGCTGACAGCGCCCGGGCCACCGCAGCGCCTAGTCACTGTCAGCTGTCCCTGGTTTGCGTCGTTCCGGTCCCTGTTCGTAACTAGGGGACAGACGTAAGTCAGAACGACGTAAGTTGGGGACTGCCTGTATATAGTTTTTGTTATACCTTACTACTTTCAAAAAAATAAAACATACTTGACATTACCATGTTCTGGGAATAATTTTTTTTCTTTCTCCATCTACTGTACAGATCTGTCAGGGCTTGTTTTTTGCGGACTAAAGTATAGTTTCTATTGCCTGAATTTGATTACTACATATTCCAATTTTTTGATGATGTGTAGCGACCAAAAAGAAAACCCTCAATATTTTGGAGATTTTTTTTTTTTTTAATTTACAATGTTCTTTGTCAGTTATAAATACATATGCAGTTATACCAATTGTATTTTTTTTTTTGTTTTATAGAAAGAGGGACACTGTCTTACCACCTTAATGCCACTGGTGCAATTGACTGCAGCACCTATAGGGTCACCTGACAGGGACTAGAATTATCTACAGCCAGGCACCATCTTCAGATTTTGTGGGTGCAGCTTCTTTGCCCGCACCATCCACTTGAAATAACTACCCATTTATATGAATGCACCAAAACTTTGATTTCAGGACCAGTATCCTGATAATGAGCGGGTGTCTTCAGCAACAGTGGTGCAATTCCCATGTGGATCACAAATAAATGTCCTATAAAAAAAGTAAGGTATAGTGGCACATACACCAATGCTATGGGAGAATTATTGTCACATTTGCAATGTGTAGTACACCACAAAGCTGACAGGAGTTCACTTAGTGTCAGTATGCAGCCAAGGTGTTAAATTTTGGCATACAGTGGTCTACATCGCCCATAGGACTCAGTATATGTTTTAAGTTTATATCAATGTATAGAATAGCATATGCTATTCCATACCTCAAAAAAAAAATGTATACAGACCTATAACTGTCTGATGATGAGGATCTCTTTTTGCCCTGCTCGTCAGATAACATGCAATCCGTATGATCAAAACTTCAACTTGGTATACCACGCACTGATAAGGATTTCATAGGTTATCAGTAGAAGTCATCAGGGGCATCACTGTACTTGAAGTAAAGAAATAAAATAATTAGGCCTGGTCCCCACTGCACCAAACCGCGTTTTCCAGAACGGCTTTAACAGAGGGTTTTCAGTTTTTAAAACCGTCTGTAAACTGGCCGACAAACTTTATCACGGACCTCTATGGAAAACTATGGTTTTCCGTCGGGTGGTTTTTTAGACTGTCCGAAAAACATTGACGTCTATGTTCAGTATATCTTTCCGCAAACAGCATGAGACAAAGCCACGTCCCCCTCGGCTGTGGATGCACAGCCCGCAAAACAAGATGCGCAAATAACCAAAGGATCGAGACTACTCACGATACGGTATTTGCAATGTTGCCATGCAGAAAAGGCCCCATATAGGATGCACAGGCGAGAAAATAGTATTTCAGCTTAGCCATATGTAAAGTCCATACATGCACCGTGCCCCAGCACAAGAACCAAAAAGCAATGTAGATAAATGTGTTAACGTTTAAACATTCTTAGATTAGAACAGTTGGACTGTAAAAAAGGATCTCCTACCCAAACTTTGTTTTTTTCAACGATATGGATAAGCAGCAGTGCAAGACAAAATCTAAGACCTAAAAAAAATCAAGAAAAGTGAAACACCATTGATTTCCTCAACCTCTCTTATGCTCTCTAAAAGTTAAGCTAGCGAGTAAACTTCGCACTTGTATTCTATAAATCAAGAAAACAGGTCTAAAACATCTTTAAACTGAAAATCTATTGAATTACCCTTCTGTCCAGGTCTTCCCGTCATTACCTAACACTATAATGAGGCTACTCTTGCACAGACTGAGTCGCGATTTCTCTCTTCACAGCGGCAGTAACACACTTAAGATACTTGCCGGTCTGCCTTTCGCCATCCGAGTTGTTTTAATTCCTTTACTTGATCCAACAGCTAGAGAAGGTCAAGATTTTATATTTTTTTCTTCATTTTTCAGCCCCGGACAATTGTGATAAAGGAAAAAGGGTAATGCGCAAGGGCGGAACTGAAGGTGGGCCTTGCAAGACACAGCTTCACCATCACTGCGCCAATCTGACAAGTGAACCAGTCCGAACCAAGCCATTAAATTATTTAGATGCCGTAGTCAATGGCAGTTATTCAGGAGGTGGTGCTCCTTTCAGCCTTCCCAATGCCTTCCCCAGGGTGATGTCCAGCTCTCAAGGGGTAGAGTCCTGTTTACGTTGATACAGGCCCCCAACTAACATAGCCTTAACCGTTACTAGCAGAAGTAGTGGATAACACATCAATTTACACTCCCCTAATACTACCCAAAAATGCAATAATATAAATAAAAAAGTGTTTAAAACATAAAAATGTATAGTTTCTAAACACCCCCTCTTTCCCATTTTACAAATAAAGAAAAACAATTAAAAAATGTAAATGTAATTGGTAACACCAAAATTAAATTTTTTGTTGCTTTGCTGTCCTTAAAAAATGGATTAAAAAGTGATCAAAAAGTCACAAGTGTCCGAAAGTGGTATCTATATAAACTACACTTCAGCCTGCAAAAAACAAGCCCTCACACGGATCCACAGATGGAAAAAATAAAAGTTATTACCTCAAAAAATTGTATGTAAGTGATGCATAGTGTACTAGTTAGAAGAGTTTCGAACTTCTTCATCGAACCAGCCATGACAAAATACTAATGACGTTCTCCTCTGCGAACCATTCAAACCTCACACCAGTAAAGTGTCATATACGGATCACACAACATCTCACTCTCTAAGAACGAGGCGGCAACTTGCTGCTGTTTGGAGGCTCCTCACACTCTTTTCCCCCCCTAGCTCTTTCAGATCTTATGTGGAGAACCAGAATAATCAGCGTTCTAAAAGCATGCTCTACATAATCCGGAAAATAGCTCTTCATTGCTCAACTTCAAAGGGTTTGAAGAGACAGTATATACTAGGTGCCGTATAGCACTCCACCGGCCACTTAATAAGGTACACCTGTCCAACTGCTCGTTACACTTAATTACACTAATCAGTCCAATCACATGTGGCGGCTACTCAGTGCATTTAAGGGCATGTAGACAATGGTGTCCAAGTACCAATCTCCTGCAGTTTCAAACCGGAGCATCAGTATCGGGATAAGAAAGGTGATTTTGAGTGCTTTGAACGATGGCAACTGGCATTGTTGGCGCCAAAGGGCTACGGTCTGAATATTTTCAGAAACTGCAGTGATCTCCTGGGACTTTTTCACGCACAACCATCTCTAGGGTTTACAGAAGAAATTGTCCGAAAAAGTCAAAAACATCCAGTGAGCCCGCAGTCCTGTGGCGCAGAAATAGCGTATGTGTTGATGCCAGAGGGATTCAAAGGCGAATCGCGCAGACTGGTTCGAGTCTGATAGAAAGCCAACACAGTGACTCCAAATCCAGCCACGCCCGAGTACAACCAAGAAGGGCAGAAGAGCACTCTGAACGCACAGTACCCGCCGAACTGTTGTATGCAATGCGGCTACGAGCCAGCATAAGACCACAAACACGGGTGGCCAAGCTCCTTCATGAACGAACAGGAAACTGAGGCTCCACATTCATTGGCCCTAGCCTCCATTCGAAATTGAGATACAGTAGACGATTGAAAAACGTTCGCCTTGTCCTCGATGAGCTCCGAATCTTCTGCTGCGCTGACCATTCGGATGGTAGGGTCCGAAGAATATTGGCGCCAACCAACATGAAAGCCATGGTTCCGAGTCCTGCCTTGTATCAAGCGGTTCAGGCTGGGTGGTGTGTGGTGTCAAATGGTGTGGGGAAAATACACTCATTGGAACCTTTGCGTCGGCCCCTTGGTTACCATAGAAGCATCGTTGGCAACACCTTGTGGAATCTATGCCCAACAAGAATTATTGCGGCAGGTTCTGAAAGGCATAAGGGGGTTCCAACCCGTTACCCTACTAGCATGGTGTTACGCGTAATGAAAGTGGCCGGTGAGTGTAATACCTACCCCCTCTACCTACTACCCTACCTACCAGAGAAGGGCAAACAACCCTAACTACCCTACTCGGGCGGCCCTAAATACATATCAATACTGGGGGCCCCTACTGTAGTACCTACACCTCGATATGAGGGGACCTTTATACGTATCTACTTACTGGGGGTCTATGTATCTGCCTACATACTGGTGCAATCCTATATACCAACCTATCTACTGGGAAATCCTATGTACCTATTTATTGGGGGGGCTTTATACCTACCTACTGGGTGGCCTTATATACCCTCCTACTTATTGGGGGGGCCTGTGTACCTACCTATTGGGGAAACCTTATATACCAACCTATTTACTTGGGGACCCTATGTACATACCTATTAGGAGGTGAGCCATATATACATCTATCTAACTTGCTAGGCCCTATATAACTACCCACTGAGGGGACTCTATATACCTACCTACGTACCTACTGAGATGGTCTATATAGGTAACTAATGGGGAATTATATACCTCCCTACTGAGGGTACTTTTATGCTTATCTACCTACAATATAGATGTATACCTATATACTTACCTATCTACTGAGGGGCTACCTAATTTGGGATTATATACCTTATCAGCTACTGAGCTGGATTTTGTAAACTATTCTGAGGGGTTATTAACTCACACTTCCAAAGGTACATATATACCTACCTACTGTGGGAGGTCTATATACTTACCTACTTACTGAGGGTAGGTAACTCATGGGGGCCTACCTAGTTACCTGCCTATTTACCTACCTAAAGGGGACCTATACCTACTATGAAAATGAAGCTTCTGCGCCACTGTTAAATTCTTTCTTAATTTTTTACAGTGTCTAGCGTACCCAAAGAGAGTGTCTTACCTATCTGCCTGCCCCTCATTTTTGGGGGGCTGCCTACTAAATGGGGTGTGTACTTACCTACTGGTGGCACAAATGGGGGCCCTGTAATTGGCTGGGGCACTTTCACTGTGGCTTACAATTACTGTGTGGGACACCAAAGGGGGCACTATTACCTTTTGAGGTACAATGAATGGGGAGTTGGTACAGAGGTGGGAATTGATAGGGGAGTGCTGGAAAAGAGAGGAGTCTAAGATATTTGTGTGGTATATTCTGCAGGGAGACGTCGTGACGGGGAGAAGACGTAATTGCATTCTGGGTCGGATGGAGAAAAAAGGGAAAGAGAACGACTCCCATCAGAGAAAACATATTTTGTGAGTTCCTGAATGTTAGAGGTTATTTTGCTCCTATGTTGGATCAGTGCTGTATTAATTGCCATGTGATGGTGACCTGACCACCGGTGATGTGTGATTGCGAGTGATCTGACCACTATGTGTCTACTACATTATTATTATTTTTTTAATTTTAAAGCGCCATTAGTTCCAGGATGCTAAACATTTGAAGTGGGTTACATACATAACATTTGTCAAACAAGTATACACTGGTGCGCCGAAAAATTAACTGAAAGCATAGTACAGAGGTAGAGAGAGGACACACTGTCCGATTAGCGCTATACACACTCTATACGAGGAAGGGTGAACAGGATCAGACAAGGTGAAGAGCAGGACCATGCTATTCTGTATGGGGTGTACCTTCGCGCAGCAGGAGCGTTATTGCATGTTATCACGGCAATCCCCTGAAGAGGTGGGTATTTTATCAGGCTTGCGATTTTGGAGACAAGTTGGGAGGAGATTTGTAAGGGCAGCGCGAATTCCAGAGTTAATGGGGGGAAGCAGACGGGAGAAGTCTTGTGTGAGGACTGACATGACGCGGCGAAGCAATGAGAAGAAGTCCTTATGATGAGACGGAGATTGCATTACGGGAGATATCTTGGAGACTTGCAGACAGAGACGTGTCATGAGGAGAGAGGTTATGGGAGAGCATTTGGTAGGTCATGGTTAGCTAACTGGATGAAAACTGCGATTCACACCTGGAGCAATGGGTTAGCCAGTGTAACGGGATTTGCGGCAGAGTGAAGCAGGCCAGCGCTGGTACAGCCGAACGAGAGAGGTGGTGACAGTCAGCCAGGCAAGTTGAGGGATAGCTTTTGCAAGGCGGCAATGAGTGCAAGACGCAAGGCCCACAGAAAAGGATGTTGCAGTAGCGTGCTAAGAACGGCGATAGATGACAAGGCATGGACCACGCATTTTTGTAAAGTATTCAAAGTACATGGCATGGTCCAAAATCCCCCCCGGAACGGAACATGCAGAAACATGCAGCATGGGTCCCATCCCACCGCGCTGACCGCAGAACAATGCACCATGGGTAGCCCATACCCGCACCTGGACAGCAAACATGCAGCCATGGTCCCATTTCCCCCCCCGGCACGGACGGCAGGAACAAGCCGCATGGTCCATCGCCCCGCCGGGACCAGCAGAAACATAGCACTGCAAGGTCCCTAACGCCCCCAACCGGGAACAGCAGAACTAGGCAGCATGGTCCGATCCACCCACCCGGGTGGTATAGATCTAGGTTAAGCCATTGGGCAGCTGTATAAGTGGCAGCGAACACTATGTCACTACGACTGCAAAGTGAGTGTACACCTTGTCCCCACGAGCCCTAGTGTTAGGCGATTTCTGCTATCTCTGCGCCAAATTTACTTGTTAGCTTTGCCTCTTTGCGGATTTATAGTGTCGTTTAGTTTAGAAAGCGGCGAGCTGCATGAAGGTGGGAAAATTTGGAGGTAGATTTTTTACGTGGACTGGTGGGGGGTTTGTGCCAGGGCTGCTTGTATTCACAGTCTCAAATCCAGGACGCCCAGCCGCCGCTGCATGCTAATAACACTTAACAAGGTTGCATTCTGACGAGACACTCCAGAACAGCCGTCATAATCAGCTTTTGCCATCGTAACAGGGCGCTTTAGCTGTGTAGTGAGAGGGCACCTCGAGAGGGAAAGGGGTTCATTGTCTCAAATCCTTTTCTGGATTTAGAGGTTTTTTTGTTAAATAATTTACATTCGTAATAGATTAGAAGAACTTTGGTCACTTTTCTCAAAGAAGCAACATAGGTCACCAAGAATGACTGGCATCACTGACATTGGTCGGCCTCTTTGCTACCACATGTAGCAGCAGCCCAGCGTCTTTATCAGTCAGTAGATTCAAGAGTGTAGTCATCACTCTACACTCTGACACAGACAGAGTATCACGCAACGAGGGCCCAACTCTGAATGATCGATGTGTCATTTAAACTTCGCAGGAAGTTTAGGCAATGCACTATGAGCGTTCATGCAGATTATGAGGGCTCAAAGTATACAAAAGAGAGAAGCGTCAAAGGAGGGGATGTACATCACTCACACCAAGAGCCCTCTCCTACTTCTGCCTACGAGTCTCTTCCCTCCCGTCCCTCCTGGGGCTGGGGCAAATGACTCCAACTAGATCTGCGATACATCTTTCTGTGCTTATGTATTTTCTTAAAGAGAGTCTCCAACTTTATAAAGATTACTGTATAAATGTCATTTGTGTGGTTGGAAAAATTCCTAACAATTTTTTGGACTAACATAAAGTAGGCCCAGTGTCCACAGTCTGGGGGATGCACATTCATCGCATCATTAGCCAGCAGGACAAGATTTAAAATATTTATTAACAATCAGTTGTCGATAAGAAACATCCAATATGCTGTGACCCAGCACATAGCAAGTATACAATAATTGCATCTAATATACATAGCATGCAACAGAACATAGAGCACAGGCTAACCTACAGTTAACATCACATCTACATTACCATTCCAATATACATCCAACATACATCAAACAATAAAATCATTACGGACAGTTCTGCAGAAAACAACGAGGGAAGCGGCGAGGGCAGAGAAAGTCCACATTGCCCGTAGCATTACTTGGAGACAGAACACAGACACACAGAAGGGGAGGAATCATTGGGTGTTATCTTCAGTGCCCTCATTGTCCAGCGACAAGTCCCAACAGGTGTAATAGTTCTTATAGATTTGTCTATGGCAGTCCAGGATGGACATGCTCTGCGTCCTTAACATGGGGCACATTCCGAGAGCCCAAATAGGGGCTAGATTCACTAAAGCAGATGGCCTTATTTTCACCACGTTGCGAGGACTGCATGAATGACAGTTTAGTTACACAAGGCCCAGTAGGCACCTGGAGATAGACAACCAAACACAAGTACACATAGCGCTCCCATCAAGCGTGGTCAGTATATATCTTTGGGTGTTTCTCAAAAGTCGGCCGCGCTTTTAAAACCCTCAAATTAGTGCTCCCTCCGAAACCGCGGACCTAACATCTAGGTAGAAACTCTGGCTCTGTACGATCCCATTGAAAAGGGAACAGGCATTCCCCACCTTTTCCAGCACTAAGATGGCACCAAAAGGAAAGACCCAGAGACATGGATCTGGCCACAAAACCACTTTTTTGTATCAGAATCCAATTAAATATTGTCACATGCAGGGCCGCCATACAGGGGGTACAGCCAGTACTCCTGTATGGGGCCTGGCGAATACGGGGGGCCTTGCTGCAAGCCGGCCACCTTATATTCAGTATCCAGGAGACTGGGTGCAGCGGCGGCCCAGCATGCCGAGCGCCTTCACACTCTTAATAAAGGGCCCCCGGCCTTGCTGCATGGAGGGGGGCCCGCGCTGCCCCGGACCCAGCTGCACGGTCCACATATCCCTCTGTTTCACTCCATCTACTTCCCCTGCGCTGTAGGACTGGAGCCGGGGCCCTCCCTCTCGATGAGGCCAGATGATTTAATTCAATTACCACACTTCTCAACGCCCCGCCCTCTGCCGTCCCGCGCTGGCCAGTACAACACAGCAACACCCGCAGGACAGACAGAATAGCAGGATAAGGCTCCTACCGGCTCCAGTCACAGCGCGAGCAGACACATAAGGTGAAGAGTCTGCTGAATATGCAGCTGTGGACCGGGTCAGCGCGGGCCCCTGCTCACTCTGCACAGCAAATCCTCATCCTCTCCCCAGCACTGCACGGCCCTTCTCCCCACACATATTTTGTGTTGGGGGCCCCCCATCGCCAACCCCAGCCCTCCTGTGAGGGGGCGCCCCCTCGTTCCTTTCCCTCCACCCTCTGTGTGGGTGCCCCTCTCCCTCCAGCCCTCTGTGTGGGGGCCCCCTCAGTTCCCTCCCAGCCCGTCTGTGTGGGGGCCCCCATTGTCCCTGCCCAGCCCTCTGTTGGGGGCCACCATTGTCCATTCCCAGCCCTGCTGTGTGGGGGCCCCCTCATTCCCTCCATCCCTCAGTGTGTGGGCCCCCACTTCCCTCCGAGCCCTACTGTGTGGGGAGCCCCCTCTTCCTCCAGCCCTCATGTGCACAGGGGGCCCCCTCGTCCCCTCCAAGCCCTCTGATGTGTGGGGCCCCCTCGTCCCTCCAGCCCTACCTGTGTGGGGGCCCCCATTGCGTCCCCCCAGCCCTCTTGTGGGGGCCCCCATCAGTGCCCCCCCAGCCCTCTGTGTGGGGAGCCCCCATCGTCCCCCCCCCCCAACCGAGCCCTCTGTGTGCGGGGCATGCCCACCCATCATCCCCTCCCACCCAGCCCTCCTGTGTGGCCGCCCCCCATCGTCCCCCCCCAGTCCTCTGTGCTGGGGCGCCCCCCCATCGGTACCCCCGACCGACCCCTCTGTGTGGTGGGCCCACCCACGTCCCCCTACCGAGCTTTCTGTTGGCTGCTATCATCCTCTATCCCGACATAACACACCCACTTGTAAGGCTAGAGGGACGAGGGGAACACCCACCACAAACCAGAGTTTGTGGGGGGGACAGAGGGGCCCCCACACACGAGTTTGGGGGACGAGGTGGGCCACCCCCCACACAACACGAGTTTGCAAGAGGGACGAGGGGGTCCCCCACAGCACGAGTTTTAGGTAGACGAGGGGTGAGGCCCCTACACCACGAGTTTTTGAACAAAGGGACGATGAGGGGACACCACACAACCACTTTGGGGGCGGCGAGGGGCCCCCACCACAGTTTGGGGTGCGCGGGCGGCGGGAGGCCACCCACCCACCGAGTTTGGGGGGAGGCGGGGGGCCCGACACATCAAATGAGTTTCGGGGAGTGAGAGAACGGAGGGGGGCTCCACACACAATGAGGTTTGGGGGGGGACGAGGGGGCCCCCACACACAACGTTTGAGAGGAGAGGCAGAGTGGAGCGCCCATCACACACAGTTTGGCGTGGGGGACGCAAGGGGGGCCACCACCTACCACCCTGCGTTGCCACCAGGCTACCTAAACCCCTAGCTACCACCTACCTTGCAACCTGGCCACTCTACTAACCACATCGTGGCTACCGATGCTACATACCCGCACCTTACCTGTCCTGCCACACTACATCTCGGTTACCCCTACCTTATGGGGGCCCCACTATCTACGTATTGGGGGGCACTATATACCTAATTATCAGGGCACAACAGTCGGGTCATTATTACCATTTGGGGCACTATGGATGTTGGAGTTTTGCGTACACACCGGGTCAAGACACAGAGAGTCACGAAGCATGTGCTGACGGAAACAAAAATGAGGAGTCTATGCTCAGCATGTATTGATGTTGAGAGAACATTACGCAGGCGAGTGCTCGGTCAGGAGAAGTGTCATCATAAGGTGTGCATCCAGGATGGATGAAGAAAACGGATGTGAACCATGCAATGACATCAATCATCCAAGACACAACTGTCAGTCACTAAATGTATCATTGTATCTACCTCTAAGATGGTCACTGTATGGCAGAAATCTGGTCTTATACTAATGAATTCATAGTCAGTGACCATCATTGCGCACTGGTACATTATTCAGCTATTGAGGCATTCAGAATTTTTTCTCTTTTTTTTTTTTTTTACCTGTGGGGGCGAGAAACATGGGCCGTGACATGGGGGGGCAAGCACTAGATTGTAACCGGGGGGCCCACCACCTCTAGTCCTGTATGGCGCCAGCAACATTTTTCTGTTAGCGGCCCGCTTTCTCTACCATCCGCAAAAGACACAGGTCTCACAGCCATCTTGGGGATGTCAGGCATTTCTTTGCCACTGTTGCGGGGTTTCTTGTACATGATTAGTCACTTCACTCAGTTCATATTGGCAGCACTCAATGAAGGTTAAACACACGCAGTTCTGTAGTAATGGGCGCCCTTTGGTGGCAAAGAGGGCAGCCATACATGGGTAGCATTGGGACAGGCACACAAGCAGACACCACATTTATTTGCAAAACCACATTTTCTGCCCATTCACAATAACTGCCTGAACTCAGAACGAAACTTTGGTTACACTTAATGTGCATGCGACCATTCTCCTGACCCAGGACTTTAAGAGGCCGCACCTTCCTCCTCCCACAAACCAACTCCAAACAGTTACAGGAAGCTCTAGTTGTGATGGCGAAACTGGAGTGATGAGGATTTCCATTTCGTGAAGAGCATGACCTTGCAGTTCACTTTAGCCCCTAAAGCTCAGCTGAGCTCCTCGCGAGGACTCTGGCAGAAGTCTGCAGTCGACAACACTGAATCATGCCATAAGGCTATGTTGTCCATGTAGAGTAAGCACTTGACCTCGTAGCATCCTTATGCTGGTGTGGTAATCCTTCTGATCTCTCGATTTTGGTAGACAGCCCTGTTTAACATGATCAAAAAGGAAAGGAGAAAGAGGACAGGCTTGTCTAACCCCAGAGAACAGCTCCTCCATTGTCAAGGAAGTTTACATGCAGCACCTGCATCTTCAGAATCTATGGACTTCAGGGAGTAGAGGTCTCTGTAGACGTCTGTAATGACCCTCATCCACCCATCCACGTTTTCCGTCCCACGAATACATGTTTCGCAGCTCTTCTTCACAGAATGGGTTCCTGAAAGAAAACATTAAAAAGGTTTTGCCACAGAGTAAAAACTCCTGCACTGGCATCTTGCAACAAGTCAACCCAATGAACGATCGCGATGTGAAATGCAGATGACGGACGGGCACTTGTGCGCATGTCCCTCATTGCAATGTCTATGGAGTAGTTAACAATACATAGCCGAGTGTGTTCAGAAGCTCCCATAGAAGTGAATGATCAGAACGGGCACAAGCATTGCCATTCCTCATGACCTGCAACAGTCGGCTCGTTGTAGCTGTAATGCAAGTATATTCACTTTTTGGCAAAACACACCTTTTTATTTTGTGTGGCGACTAACCCACACAGAACCAGCCAGCGTCCCAATTTCCACAGTCTGGAACATGTACAGTCACCTCAACAAGAGACCTTTAACAAACACAGCAGTATCAAACCAGCAGCCTGGTAACTTCCGGTGGATCGCTACCTCACCTAAAGAGAGCTGGATGCAACGCACTATGGAGAAAATATTTAAATCTAAAAGGGGGAAGTACATCTATCTGTAAATCATATCAAATCCAGAGATATATGGTACAAATTAATCCATTCTAGAGGAGAATAAAGGTCAGGGGTAAGACCATTTATCACTGTCAGTGAATGGGTTAAATGTGTTATCAGCTCCATCTCCCTAATCCAGTTAAGGCTGTTTATTCAAAATGGTGTGGAGTATTTGTGTGAAGCTGAAAAATAACTTCAAACAGCACTTAGCAAACGAAAATGTTGTGAAAGATGGCGACCAATGTCAAAGTATCGAGGGCAGTGTTGTGAACACACTCAATTCTTGCACGATATTACCCTAAATTCTGTTGATATACCATAAAATTCCCTTAGATGGGAATACCTCTTTAAGGAGACACAATTGATCACAAATTTTTCTACCCATATTAACAAACAATATGTGACTATTTTATATATATATATATATATATATATAATAAATATTTAAATATTTTAAATTTAAACAAAAAAACTAAATTGGGGTTTTTCCTGTGTACTTTAATTTCCCTGTGTATTCTAACTCCTCTGTATGCAGGGTGTTGATTGACAATGTTACCGACCAGTCAGCGACCGGGTGAAGAGAGAAATTGAGCGCTGGTCAGAGGAAAAATAATCCATCATGAGTCTTGAGATACCCTCTACATACACTGCAGTGACGACGAAAAAGGGTTCCCGGGGCAGCTATTTCCTTTCATATGAGTCTGCTATCAACCCTTGAAAATCATGGCGTTCAGATGCTACTTTCCCCTGTCCCCTTTTTTCTGGCTCATGCCCCCCTTTTCCTCTTTTGCCCCCTTTGGCCTTTAGGACACCCGGAGCCGTACCCGGGGGTCTGCCTATAGGTTTCATTCTGCAATTTCCCACGGATTTTTTATAAGCACTTTTTTGGGCCCCTGAAGAGACCAAGGGGGTCGAAAATTTGGGGGGTTAGTCGGGGATTTATCGTAAGGTAGGTCTTTTTTTGGATAGTCAAAAGCATCTTTTGGGGGGGCGTCCTTTTTGGGGCGATGGCCACCTTTCTATTGTGGGCAAAAATTTTTTGGGGGATAATGGGTAGTTGATCCCTTCTTCCCATGGACCCCAAATTTATGATTTATAGGGGTATTACTGATATACCCCATTTATTTATGTATGGGGGTCTGCTTTGCTAGAAACTAATCTTTTAAAAATTTAAGTAAAGGTTACGTTTTAATTTTCTGTAACTATTTTGCACACTCCATTTTTTAATATTTTTTCTTGTTGGTGTGATGGAGTAATTACCTGACCTATTGTCTATTGTCAGGATAAAGTTTTTTTCCCCTCTTAGCCTGCCCATAAGCAGTGTTTTGGCCATGTTTTTTTTTTTTTTTTTTCATCTACGCTTTACAAAAACTAAAACTTATTTTTTCTTCATTTCCAGATGCAAAAATTTTGACGTTTTTATTTTTTTCATTCCTGCCTTTAAGGGAAAACGTCCCTTTTTTTTTTCTTTTTTTCCCCAAAGTTGTTTTTTTTGGGAGGGCCCGTTGAAATTTTTTAATTTGGTTTACCATATAATTTTTTAGGAAACAAAATAAAAAACTCTTTGTGGTTTAGAACTGGGAAAAGAAAAATGAAACGGTGCCATTTTTGTTTTAGGTTTCCTTTGTTTGAAGTTCAACATGTAGAATAAATGACATGATAGCAGTGTCAATTATGTTATATATTTTTGAAAGAAGGATGATGCTCTCTCCCACTGTCTAACCACCTAGATGCCACTGTCATTACTGACTGCAGATCATGGATAAAAATGGCAGGGATAGTCCTAGTTTTCCAAAGAAACAGCAGACAGTTGTTGGCTGTGTTTTCTCGTCAGTCCCCAACTAAATTGCGGATGCCGCGGGGTAAAGCCTCTGCCCCCCATCCCAAAACACAAGATTTTTCTGACTTTTTGCGGGAAAAAATACCAAAAAATTTGCTTAAAAATGATGCCAGGGGTCAGTATTGTCTTTAATGAGTGGGTTTGTTTCAGAAAATTTTTATTCTTGTTATAGATCTAGGCCAGTGGGGGCCCAAAACCTTTTGGCACGGGGCCCAGAGGGGGGCATTTAAAAGGTTTCATCTTTGCTGGCCACGAAAGCTAGGTGGCCACCCCGTGCCTTCCTGAAACTGTGCCCCGGAAGCCAAGGGTTGGGCCGGCATCCAGGTCAGGGTGCGGCCCTGGGGCCCTTGGGGCGGGCCCAGGAAATAACACAGCAGGGCCCGCCCTGGCCCCTTTCAGTGTGGGTTTGCGCCGGTTTCCCCATGTGCTAAAGCGGGGCCCAGTGGCGATTTTAATTACTTCATCGTCCCGCTCCCTGTCCTCGGGCATCTTAGCCATTTCTTGGGCTGTGCGAAAACCGAGGAGCTGACGGAGGGGTCCGCGTGGGAAAAAGGGGGACAAAAGAGGGGTCCCGCTAGGGCGGGGGGTTTGGTAAAGTATTGGGTGTTATTTTTTTTTAATTTCTGTTATCTCTTTTATGGGTGGGGGGGAGAGTTTCTATATACGGGGTTGGGGGGAAAGGGTGTCTATGTACTGGCGGGTGGGGAGGTTTTTTTTCATATACTGGCTGGGGGGGGATTTAAATCTTTTATAGGGGCAGGGGGATGTTCTATTTATATTGGGGTTTTGGGGAGGTTTTATATATGGCAGTGGGGAGAGTTATAAAATGCCAGGGGGGGAGAGCTTTTTCTTTTTTACTGGTGTGGGGGAGAGTATTTTATTTTGGGCCCAGTGGAAAGGGGTTTATTTAAAACCCAGGGAGGGGGAAAAGTGCTGGCTGGAAAATAACCCGGAGAGGGGGGATTTGGGGGCCCTGGCTATTACAGGCAGTGGGGAGTGTGGGGCTTTTTTCAGGCAGGGGGGGGTTAGTGCTGGCTGGCTTTATATTTGGCAGGGGGGGAAGGGGGCGGGGCTGGCAAATATACGGGAAGGGGGAATACTGGCTGGCTTTTTAATGGCGACGGGGGGGTGCTTCCCTTATCTTTATATGACGGGGGGGGGATTTGCTGGTGGTTTTTATACTGGCAGTGGGGGAGCTATCTGTATATCCCTGTGGAGAGCTATCTGTATACTCCCTGGGGGGGGGCTATCTTTTTATACTCCCTGTGGGGGCCCTATCTGTATACTCCCTTGGGGGGGGAAAGCTTTATCATACGCCTGGGGGGAGCAAATCTTTATACTTCCTGAAGGGGAGCAAACCCGGGTATACTCCCAAAAGGGGAGCTTCTACTGTCTGGGGGAGCTATAAAATGCCTGAGGGGGGGCTATTATGGTCTGGGGGGAGCTGTATACTGTCTGTGGGAGTTTTATACTGCCTGGGGGGCCCTATATTTTATATCCCTTTTTGGTTTGGGAAAACATATATATATTTTTATATTATATATATATTTTAATATTTTTGTGTGTGTACTAATAAAACCCTGTTTTAAACTAAAAGGGGGACATATTTTCTATATACCCCCCAAATTTAAAGGGGAAATTTACCCCAACCTAATGAGGGGCCCTTATATACTGTAAGAAAGGTTTTGCTGGGAAAAAAGTGAGGTTTTTAAAGATTTCGGGTGTCAAAAATCTGGGGGGAATGGGTTGGTCGGGAAAAGGGAAGCTTTAAAGGTGTAAACCCAAGATGGGGGAAAAAAGGGGAATACGAACGACTCATTTGGGAAAAACCCGCCCCCTTGTGAGTCACTAAATGTGTTAAATTGTAATCTTTAGGCCTCTTTCCCCAGGCTTATTTCCCCCAGGTTTTTTGCCGAGGATTGACGATCGCAACCCGTCAGAAAACCCAGTCAGAAAAAAGTAACACCCTATTTTCTTTTGATGTCAATAAAAAATACGGCTTTTCTTTCACCCCAAAGCGTTTTTCCGTGCCGGTTTGGGGGCCCGGGATTGACGACGGAAATTTCCAGAGGGAAAAAAAAACAATGTCCCATGTCAATTATTTACGGACGGATTCCCCAACCTACAATGTTTGGAGATGGGGAACCGTGGGGAAAATTTCAGTTACAAATACGTGCCACACTTAGGGCCTTATTTGCAACTGATTTTAAAAGGGATTTCAGAACGAAATTTACGATCGGCAATCCGTTTTTAAAATTCTTTCTAAAATAACCCGTTTGAACGGGGCCCTTATATGTGTGAAAAGTTTTTGGGGTTTATATTCAGTAATGGTTTTTTGGGCGGTATTTTTCCCAGTCACTTTGGGGGTGGTGATACTTTGGCGTATAGTCACTATATGGTGGTGTTAGGGAAGGTCATTGTGGGGGCAACAGTATTCAGCCCCCTTTGTTGGTGGTGAAAATGTGGCGGTTTTATTCAGTAACTATGGGTGGGTTGATTTGTGGTCGGGGGTGTGGGTTTTAAAATCAGTAAAGGGGGGTACCTGTTTTACACTGTTTATCTCCCCAACAAATGGTCACTTTTATAGGGGAAATAGGGGCAGAGGGATGGGCAAAGGTTGGCCTCCCCCACCCCTTCGTTTTTAAATTTTTTGTGTGGCCCCGTTTTTAAACTTCCCCTCCCAAACTTTTTTCCCGGCATCGGGGGGCACTTTACGGAAAACCAAAGGTTTTTTTTGGTCGCAGTTTGGCCCCCGGTTTTTTAAAATTGGTTCGCATCCCCTTGATTTGGATACTGGGTGCTCCCATCGTCCATACTGCTCAGTATACAGTTCTTAACTGAAAGCCAATGTACAGAAAAACAAAAAAATTTGGGTTTCCCAATCCCAAAAAAAAAAAAAATTTTATCCCAAACCCAAAAAACCCTGATGGGGTAAGGAGAACCCCTTATACCCGCCATTACTAAAATGAAGCCTTATGATCATGCTTGTTGTATATGCCAAACAGTTTTTACAGCTTGTACATCAAGTGCAGGACATACAATTACATAAACACATCCATCAGTAAACCAAAGTAAGAAAATAAAGTGTTTGGTGGGAGGAGGGGAAAATTTACATTTGGGGGACATTAGGGTACAGAAAAAAACAGGGGCCCAACATAAAAACCCACCAAGAAAAGTAGTTGGATGTTTTTTTGAAAAAAATTTTAATAGTCCCCAAAAAAAAGGGTTTGGACAGTTGAAAAAAAAAACCCGCCAACCTCAAACTTCCCTCCCTTTTCTGAAATTTGCAAGGGGGATTTTTGTTGTTCCTACAAACCTTTGACGGGTAACCCCTTTTTTAAAAATTAAAAGGGGAAAAACCTGCCCACTAGATTATCCCCCCTGGTTGAGGGCCCGCAAAACCCCTATGTGGGAAGGGTTTTTCTTTAAAGGGTTATTAAATTTCCCTTTTTCCCACTATGCCTCTGCCCCGGCCCCAAAATTCTCTCTTTTTTGAAACGGGGTAAGATCACCTTTTTTTTCCCAATTTTGATATGTTTTGAAAACCAGTGTATCCTTAAAGGAGTTGGTATTTATTTTCATTGATTTAATCTTTCCTGAGTACCGTTTTTTGGTTTCCCCCTTTGAATTTAGGGGAGTTTACTGGCTTCGACTAGGCTGCGGGAAAGAACCCAGGCCCTTTTAAGCTTAGCAACGTGCTGTCCCCCTAGGGGATGGATCAAAAAGGTCTTTTGGGCTATAGAACCCTGAGGAGTGATGCAGCCCATAAAAGTATCTGGGAAATTAGGTGGGGAACTGTTAATGGACACATATTGAAAAGTAAATTGTTTTTCCCCCCCCCCCCCCAAGTTTTTTTAAACCCATAAAAAGCAATCCTTTTTTGTGGGGAAAAACCTTTAAAAGTATATAAAAAAACCTGTTTGGCAATTGTTCAGTGAAGTTTTTTCTATATACTCCAATCCGTATACATCATATATTTTGACCAACAATTTACATGTTTTGCTGATTCTATACTTTCACATTATGCTCTTGTCACTGCCCTGTCTGCCTCCTTTTTTTTTTAATCTGTGTTTCCCCGGGGGAAAAAAATAGCTATCATTTTGCATTCCCTTCTTTTTTTAATGGGGGACCCCCTTTAAGATATGTTTTTTCCCCTTCTCAAGGCAAAAATTGGAGTTTTGGCCCTCCCCTGCTATTCAAAGTTTTTTTTTTTTCCCTTCATCACGGGCTCCAAAAGGGAAAACTATTTTATACTATTTTTCTTAATTTCAAAGGACTGCCAAAGTAAAAAAAGACAAGAGTGTTTGAGAAAAAAGTAGTTTTCCTGGAATATTGAGTCTAAAAAAATTCTCCTTTCTGATGGAAGTGTCCCTTTAAAGGGATTTTGCCACGATGTAATGTTGACGTGGGATCCTCCAAAATGGGTATTTAATCACTTTTCTAAATATATGTGATTACAAAACGTGAACCTATGAGGTACGCATTGCTCGTGCCCCTTATTTCCTAAAAGTTTACTTTTAAACATGACAGAACTGAAGGATGATTTGGCTGCGCTTTTTTGTGTTTGCACTTTTATCTATGACGGGAACTAAAGGGCTTGAAAGGGGGCGGGGGGGAAAAGTGCGTGTAAAATTTATTTGGAAAAAATTTGCAGCGCCCCCTTCTTCCCCTTTTGGGCCCCCCCCTCCCCCCCTCCCCCCCTTTTTATCAGCAGGGTTTTTTTTCCCCCTGACAGAAAAGAGGTAAGAAATCCTTTGGGGCAAAACCCCCTTTTAAGTGCCTTGGTCATGAGCATAAAACCCTATCTTGTTTTTTCCAAGCAGTCTAATTTAGTTTGGATTGCAGCTATAAAAAACATCCTGTCTAAAAAAACACTTTTTTTTTTTTTTTTTTTTAACAGTTTCTAGTAATGACTGGTCAGAAAACGGGCACGTTGTTTTGTGCCTGTTGTAGCGAAATGACAGAAAAGAATAAGACATAATTAAGATTTTTCATTGTAACTTATATATAAGAGTGTAAAAAGTAAAACTAAACTCAGGACATGACTACCCCGTTAACATCACTCTTGGTCTGATTCTTGTCCTCCGCTTAAGTTTTTTCATTTTATTCAAATTTGGGGCTAAAATAATAAAGCGGGAATTTAAAAAATTTTTGAAAACCAAGCATAGGTGCAATAAAAGCAATATTTAATTAACCAAATTTTTTAAATGGAAATAAAAACTAATAAAAAC